>JABUQX010090560.1:12500-20963 GCA_015478945.1 Trachelipus rathkii | reverse complement strand
TATATATATTATATATATATATATCATATAATATAATATATATATAGTTTAATATATATATAATATATATATATTATATAATAAAATATATATATATATATAATATATTATATAGTATATATAATATATTATATATATATTATATATATATATTAATATATATAATTTATATATACTATATATTATTAAAATAATTTTTTAAAAACCACATTTATATCAATAAAGAATCTTAAGAAAAATAACTAACGAGATAAAGTTTACGTTTCGGAACTTATATCCTTGGTCCCCTGAAGAATGGACCAAGGATATAAGTCCCGAAAAGTAAACTTTATCTCGTTTATTATTTCTTAATATTTTCTTATTATTATAAAGTGGTTTTAAAAAATATTTAATATTTACAGAGCTTGAGGGTTGAATTAGAGCTTTGAACTGAAATTCTAATTATATAGATATATATAATAGATCATATATTATTATATATTATATATATATATTTATATATAATATATATATATATATATATATATATATTATATTATATATATATATATATATTATGTTTTTTCTTCTTTTTCCTCTCCAGGAAAAGAAATTCTTCATCCCTGCAGCCGCGCAACATCTTTCTCAGACGTCCCCGGTTCTCCCTGCAAAACTATTCATCTTCTCTTTCAGCCTCTCATATTTGGTAGCTGACATCTTTCCAGAGAAGTCCTCCCACCGATTTCACCATTCTTCTGTCGGATTCTTCCCTTGGATCTTCTGCCCATCTTGTGTCCATTCATCTTTTTTCGACATTCTCTCCGCCATCCTTCCAGCATGTCCGTCCCCCACCATCTCAATCTTCCCCATCATCTTCAGTGTCATCTTCTCACACTATATCTTCTGTTAATAACTTCATTTAATACTCTGCTCTTTACTCTTTCAATTATAGTTTTAATATAGTATTTACATCTGTCTGAATTCTACTCTCCTCTCTTTCTCGTTGTTGTCCATGATTCCGCTCCGTACAGCAGTGTGGGAGTCGAGGTATGCTTGTTAAAAATCACTTTTTCAACCTCTATTCGATGTTTCTATCTTTCATTCTGGCGTAACCACTTTCCATAACATATCCATACCTTTTCCATTACTTCGCGTTAAATTACTCATATCTTCAACTTATCGCTTCCAATATCTGTTAAAACACCCTCCGAGAAAATTGCAGGTATTTACCGCCTTCACCTCCTCCTACTCTCACATCATTCTCATTTCCCTCCTCATTTCCTCCGTTACTGTTAATATCTCTAGTTTCTGTATGTTCATCTTATCCCTGTTCCTCCAACTCTTACGCAAAACAACCCACCACCTACTACGAAATGCGCCTACATCTCTCTCGCTCAACATGCCGATCATCGCATTATGCAAATTATGTCCCCTTCAAATTCTCCAGTATAGGAGAGACATGAGTTACAAGTCATAAATATTTAATACGACAGTTTTTCTAGGACACAATAAGAAATGTAGGAAACGTGTAACCTTGATTCATTCTGTAAAGTTTGTTTATTTAAATTTTTTGAATGTTCCGCAGGAGTTTGTATGAGTGTGCTCACTTGCACATTAAAGAAAGGATGGATGGTATATGGTTGTTTGATCATCATATAGTATATTTGAGGAGAAGGAGTCAGACTTTGATAGTTATTAAGTAAAACAGATGTTGTAGGCTACCAGTATCACAATAAACTTATTAAGCTTGCAATTGTGGTTAGAATGAACCTTAGCTAAAGATTTTACTTTGGTAGTAGTTGGCGAATATATTATATTGACCTTTGTTTAGAATTTGACAAGCCTTAGGGTGTGGTGTATGTAGGAAAACATTTTAAATATGATATTTGATAAAATATTTAAGTTGACTTGGACAGTCTCAATAGGCATGTTGCTCTAACTGGTTCTTTTTTCCTTAATGTCATTCTTGAAGTAATACTACGACTTGATTAAATATTAACTTTCTGATTGACAACATTATGATGTGAAAAGCAACCGAAGAAATGCATTTAGAGTGTATAGCTGAATCAGAATAATTCAGCAGGCAGTTAAGATAGTATCATTACAATATGAATCATTAAAAGATGAAAGTACAAAAAAATAATTTAATACTTTATGGCACATCGAATGCAACATATGCTATTTTAGATTGCAAACGACTACTAATTTAAAAGATAAAAAAGAAAAGATTTTCCCAGACACAAATGGACAAAGCTCTCACGATGGGCGACAAAAGGTAGGTGGAGAAAATTTCGATGGATTGTAACGACCTAATGAAATTTTTAAAGCATGTTTGATGTTGAAGCTGTTAAGAGGAAGCTTCAATGGATCAAGATATTAAACCTTTTATAAAAAAAAATTAGATCTTTTCAAGTCTTTAAGCAAAACAAATTTGCTATAAGTTTATCTATTTATGTCTTTAACTTTATTCCTCTTCAAACACTCTTTCCATTAATGTATTACATTGCATTCTCCCTAATTAGTGACGCAACTGTTCATTATCCTATTACAAAAGCCATAAATATGGAAAAGATAAACAAAGATTTAAACTCAAAGAAAAATTTGGAAGTCGTAAAAAAAAAAAAATGATAACGAACTTTGCTATTTGATATAGAGAAATTATCGAATGTCTTTGTGAGAATCATTAAAATGAAAAGATAATAGCAAATTACAATTTATATTCTTAATGATTTTTCAAACACTTAGATAGAGCAAGTTCGCGAATCAAAGATTATATTTACTTATCTTTAAGTGACTTTTCATCGACAATCTCTCCAAAATTTGTTTCTAATTTCTGGAAGATAATTTGATATGTGTGCATCAATATTTAGATTGTTAAGGATTTTTCTTTACCTCACTCAAAATGTGAAATTCCAAAACAATATTTCAAATCTCTGAAAGGCTCAAGCAAACTTTTTCCAACTACTGAGAGAAAAAATCGAGCAGAACTAGCTTAATGAGTGTTCGAGAGCTTCACATATAAAACGAAGGGAAGTTATCAATCTTTGTTAAGAGGCCAAATATAATTCTCATCATGACAAATTATCTTTTTTTTTCTTTAATTACATTTAATGTTCCTTATTTTATTCCCTTTATTGAAGTAATAATATAATATAATTACCGAATAATATATATATATTATATATATATTATATATTAATACATTATATATAGTATATATATATAATATATATATATTATATATAATATATTATATATATATATATATATTATTATATATATATTATATAATATATATATAATATAATATATATATATATATATAGGATATTATATATACTATATATATATATATAGTATATATATATTATCATATATTATATATATATATATGATATATATTATCATACTATATATATATAATATATATTATTATATATATTATATATATATATATATATATATATCTTATATATATATATTATATATATATATATATATAATATATATAATTATATATAATTATATAGTCTTAATCTAAAACACCCCGAATTTTTTTTTTGCTACTGCCATATATAATATATATATATATATATATATATATATATATATATATTATTATATTTATATATAATAATAGTATAATATATATATATATATTATATATAATATAATATAGTATAACTATATAATATATATATATTATTATATATATATATTATATATAATATATATATATATATATAAAATAATATTTATATTATATATAGTATATATATATATTATATATATATATATATATTATATATATATATATATAATATATATATATATAGTATTATATATATATACTATTATATAATTCTTTAATCTTACACACCCCGAAAACTTTTTTTGGCTTACTGCCGATATAGTATTATATATATAATATATATATAAATAATATATTATATAATTATATATATATATATTATATATTATATATATATATATATATTTGAAATATATTATATATTACAATATATAAATATATATATATATATATATTATATATTATATAGATATATAATAATATATATATAAAATATATAATATATATAATATATATATCATCATCATCATTCATATACCCACATTCTCCCCAAGACGGGGGTTAGTGCAAAGCATGCACATAAAACAGAAAAGAAGTAGAAGAATATGAATGAAAGTCGAAAAGAAAGCAGCATTACCGCCCATTATACCTTTTAGTGAGAAACTCGTCGCATTAGAAAACCATCTAAGAGCTTTCACGGACTGCGACGACCTCTACTATGGCATTCTCGTCAATGTGGTTAATCCTTGGCAATAGGTGGCACAAAATACCCCTCTCACCAAAACCCCGCCATTTACACCACTATTATGCACCTTCTTCTCCCCTCTGCCAAACCATTCTTCTCTCCAGCATTCTTTACTGACTCATCACTATTTTCCTAGTCTGTCTACGTTCAGAATTAGACAAAAAATCAAAAAACAAATATATATATATAACCACTATATATCCATCCTTTCCACATGATGAACCATCTCAAGATACTATTCATATATACTCTAATTTACCACACACACATTCTCTATACGTTCATTTCTCATTTTATCAATCTTCTTCTCCACTACGCCCTAAGATTGCGATTACAATTTTCTTTAGATCATTATACCTCTTATTCCAAACCTTAGTCTACTACTTAGATTAACCAGGTAACAACTACTTCATATACATATATTATATATATATATATATATTATAATTAATATATATAATATATAATTATAGTATATATATATATATATATAGAAAATAATATATATATATACAGTAGGACGAGGAAACGCATTGGACCAACCCCGATATATATATAATATAATATTTAATATTAGATAACTTTTGTGTAGAGGTAGAGCGGAGTCCGAGTCGGAGTCGGAGTCGGTAATTTTCAAAAGGGTGAGTCGGAGTCGGAAGTGCGCGATCGCGTTATATTCAAGAGTACGGAGTCGAGTCGATCGAGTCCTGGTAATTTTCGGTGAGTCGCAGATCGGAGTGGAGTCGCGAAAATTTTTTAACACTCCACAACCTGTTTTTAAACAGCCATTACAATTAGACATATAATTTCCTTCTTTTATTTCTTTTACGAAATTCTGTGGTTTTATTTAATCAGCTGTGGAAGGGAGAGAAACGAGGATGGGAAACAGTCTCATTCCTTCCCCACCGTCAAGACTGGTGTTGAGTAGCTCCTAGGATGTCAACAATGCTCAGTCCCAACCTGGAAACAATATTCCTTTATTAATGGGAATCAATCGACAACATAGTGGAAAATTTTTAAAAAAAAAACCTTTTTTTTTTTTTTCCCTCCCGTTTTTTTTCTTTCTCAGAATCGAAACTAAAACTCCTTTCTTCCAACTATTCCCAAAAGTAGGAATAAACAAATCTTTCTTTAAAGAAAGTGAAAAAAAAAATTTTGTTTTCAAAAAATTACTAAATTTTTCTTTTGTCAAAAACTTTCTTTCGATGAGGTACTCGTTGGTCTACTTACTCCATAAATTGCATCACCGTTTCTTTACCTCATCGGGAGGACCTCCTGCAAGCGGCCGACAAAAAAACCTTTCATCTGGAGGATAAGCGTCCATTGTAGCCATCCACGCCGTTGCAGAACTAGTTCTTAGAAACTGAGCCTGCTTCCTTAGAGCTCTTAGAAGGGCTCCGACATTCACTTTCGTGTGAATGGCGCGCTTTCGGTCGTTTGATAACGGAGTCGTTCTTGCCAATCCGTATGTCAGATAACGTCCGGCTCCCACCCCTATTCTGGGCGCCCATCTAGTTCCAGCGTAATCAGTGGATCAAGATCCACCGAATAGGATAGGGGAATATTCGGGTCTCTGGGGCCTCAAGATCACCCGAATAAGGAAGGGAGAAATAATTCCGGTGTCTCTGAGGGGCCCGTCAAGAATTCCGCACAGACTGAGGAGGAACTATGGAGGCGAGTACCCGAATGGTCACCGGGATGAACCTGGTCCTCCAGCTAACCATTGCCTTCTCCCACTTCACGATCGGATGGTGAGACTCTCCATAGGAGACTGCCAATTTTTTCCCCGCAGAAGGAGCCTCTATATGTGTTGGCTCGTTGTCGGGCAAACTCTGTAGCAGGCATTACATGACAGGGTTATTGTGGACTTTTTCCTATACCATTGACATCGCGCTTTTTATCTCCGCAAAGTTCTTAACCACCACATGCATCTTGACCTAACTTCGGAGTGCAAGTATCCTGTCCAAGGGGGTCGCTAGGGCAGTGATTTCATTTAGGTGGGGGCAAAGGATTTTATGTATAATATAATATATATATATATATATAATATATATTATACATTTTATATTAGATATATATATATTATAAAATAGTATTATTGATATTATATATATATGAGTATATACTATATATATATATAGTTAATATAGTATATAAATATATGAATCTGCACTAATATATATAGTACTTAGCAGACTTTTCACGCCGCCAAATGCTATCGAACATACGAGTAGTATCCACGGAGAAATACGTCTTGAGAGCTAGCTGTATAAAAAAGCACACGCTAGTTGAGCTTCAGCCAGTATGAAAAACGAAAGACACATTAATAATAAAGCTAAAATAAAAAATGTATGGTTTATAAATGAATGGTAATATTTTGTAAAATTTAGGCAATTACTACCTGTCAGTTCTATACGATTGAATGTATCTTTTTCGCAGTATTCCTACTAGTAAAATTAAACTACTTAAAACACGTCGTCTGGCAACAAATAAGGTTCAGTTTTTTATTTCGCCAAGATTTAGGGGGGCAAGTGCCCCCCTACCCCCTGCCTACGCCCATGTCCTGTCCTGTTACTCATTGGCTTGGGCATAGTATTCTTGCATCCGTCGGGAATATCGGTTTACCTTCAACCGATTATAATAAACCAGGTCAAGGACCGGGGCTATGGCCAAGATAATTTTCATGCTGGGATTGATTCTCTCGCATCTTCCGGAGAAGCGCGAAAATCGCCCAGCAAAAT
The DNA here is from genome assembly GCA_015478945.1 of Trachelipus rathkii. Lineage (NCBI taxonomy): Eukaryota > Metazoa > Arthropoda > Malacostraca > Isopoda > Trachelipodidae > Trachelipus > Trachelipus rathkii. Next base: position 13,906 of record JABUQX010090560.1, on the reverse strand, counting down.
CTTCTTTCTCGTATCGAAAATTGCTGATGGTCACCCACCGTGACACATCAGAATCCGAGTCCGGTAATTGCTTCTGGCTGTTGATAGGCTTCTGAAATAATACAAAAACCAGCATATGGGTATTGGAAGGGTTAACCACATGGTCGACTATTCTACCCAATCTCTCCAAATCCACCCCAGGGTAGGACTTGAACATCACTTCAGCTCTCGGGATCAAGTCTGGGGTAAACTCCTCTTCCATATCCCGCACCCACGAATGCCCGATAACGAGGATCTGAAAAAAATTACTATGATTAGTAATACTCTTAAATTTTATAACTTTTCTTGTAATTTTGTTTCGTATGGGTTTCATTTTTATTGCATTCAATTACGTTTACGCCTCCTCTCGATCAAGAGGGGAAAGACGGTGGGTAATTCTTGACAATTCCCTCTAGACCGGGTATAGAGACGAGTATCCTCGATCGAAAATTGGGCTACCGGGTTTACTAGTCGTCTTGTTGTGAATAGATAGATCATCAAAACCCTCAAAGGATAGACTAGTTTTCGGTTCAGGCTCTGTGGGATCTTGTAGCTCAAACCGGCTCTTGTTCTTTAGCAACCTCTACTATGTGTGATCGAGATAACGCATCGGCGATGATGTTCTCTTTACCCGGGATGTAACGTAACTCGTAATCGATGTCATTTATCTCCTCCCGGGTGCAAGCTACTCTGGCATTCACCAATGGCATACTATGTAAGAAAATTATAACAGCAACCTCCCTCTCTGTTGTACTATGGCGTCGTTCTGCTTTATTAAATGTGGTCGATATGAAGCTATAGGACGTTCTTCCCCAGATTGGGTCTGGGCAAGACCCGCTCTTGTCCCGATCTCGGAGGCGTCGACATACAACAATAGAGGTTGCGCTTGCTAGGAACGATCTGGATACGATAGAAGCTTGTGTGTTGGAATGCCTCTTTCAAGTCTTCAAAAGCCCTCTGGTAGGGCTCGGTCCACTTCTGAGTCTTCGTACTTAGCAATTCAAAGAGTGGTTTTGTAATTTCCAAGCAATGGGCAATATGACGCCTATAGAAGTTTATCATACCCAGAAACTGTTGCAACTTACGATTTATAGTTGGAGCTGGGAGTTGCATGATGCCCTGCAAGTTAGAATCCAGGGGAACCATTCCCTGTTCCGGAACTTTGTGGACTAAGTACTGCACCTCCCTTCTTAAGAGAAAGGACTTTGCTGGTTTGATTTTAAACCCTGTATCCTGGAATGCCGACAAAACTTTCTTAAGAGTCTCCAAATGTTTCTCGAAAGTTTCGCTAATGATGAGGAATTCATCCAAGTAAACCATGCACTCATTCCAAGGGATATGAGCCAAAGCAAATCTCATCCCTCGTTGGAAAATTTTGGGCCCGTCCT
>JABUQX010090560.1:5000-7500 GCA_015478945.1 Trachelipus rathkii | reverse complement strand
CATCAATCCGCCATGCTTACGGTCTCAAAGGGCTCTCGATCCCATCGCTTCTCTGACGCGTTTCTCCCACCCAGGGTTCTCAAGCAATATCCAAATGGATATTGTTTTTTACCACCACCGGTTTGGCTTGAAGGCGAATAAGTGCAACCAACCCTGCACTTTTTCGGGAAACCCCTAGCCAGCTGTCCATAAAGGCGGTGGATTCAGCGCCACCCCTCCGTTTGTTCTTTCTCTCCACCTTCTTCGTCTCAGATGTCCTCCCTTTTCAATTTCCAACCTTTCCTACCTTTCGAGCAACGGAGCCCTTGTATTCTTTGGCTACCTCGAGATGCTACCCAGAAGTCTGCTGTTCCTCTTCCTGATCGGGCCCTTTACGCTATGGTGAGCGCTTGTGCACCTTAGACCTTTCTCTCCGCCTTCAATTCCCCTGGGTATTCGTGGTTGCTGACGTGAACCAACCCATTTTTGGGAGCTGATTTCCTGTCTCATTTCGAACCTTATGGTCGAATCCTATGAAAGCAGGAGATTGGCTTGACGGTTCTACGATCTCTAAACTTCTGCAGGTACGTAGTTTTAATTCTGTTCTTCAAGCATACTCTGCTGTTGCTCCTTCTCTGGTACCTCCCCCTTCTTCACATCTGCCAGAAGGATTTCCGGCGTTGTTTGAACCCCTGTTTCTTCTTCACTCATGTTCAACATTCTTACTGCTACCATATAGAGACAACGGGCTCTCCCACCTTCGCTCGCGCCTCGTGCTCGGCGTCGGCCTCCTGACAAGCTCAAGGCCGCCAAGGCGGCAGTTTGAGGCCATGCTCGAACTTGGTATCGTCCGCCTTTCCAAAAGTTCTGGTCCTCCCCCCTCCACATGATGCCTAAAGGTGCTTCTGATTGGAGGCTGTGGGAGATTTTAAGGCTCTGAACGCTTGTACGATTACCAGATCGCTACCCGGTCCCGCACATCAGTCCTTTTCCCCTCTAATCTTGGCTGGTAGATCCATTTTTAGTACAACTGGATCTTGTCGAGCCTACCCACCAGATCCGCCGGTTTGCAGAAGCGGACATTACCGAGACGGCCATCCATCACCCCTTTTGGCCTCTTTGAGTATACCAGGATGCCGTTTGGCTTGAGGAGCGCAGCTCAAACCTTTCAACGCTTCATCGATGACGTTCTTAGAGGTCTCCCTTTCGCCTTTGCTTACCTGATGACCTCCTATATCTTCCTCTTCTCCTGCCGAGCCTGAGCAACATCTACGTGCCGTCTTTGCCAGGTGACGCATGTGGCATGCGTCTCAGCCCGGCAAAGTGCGTTTTCGGTGCCCCCTTCCTCTCTTACCCTTTCTAGGACATCTTCTCCGCTGATGGTAATCCTGTCTCTGGCAGAGCGCGGTCGAGCCATTCGCACCTTCCCTAGGCGCTGTTTCTAACCAGAACAGCGTTCCGTCAGTACCTCGGCATGCTTAACTTCTACCATCGTTTTCTTAAATCGGGCGCTGATATTCTTCGACCCCTCACCGCTCTCATCCGCCCCAAGCACCGAGGCAGTTCTACGAAAGTGGACGAAGCTATTGCTGCTTTTGAAGCTTCCAAAGAAGCACTCGCTTCTGCCACTCTCTTAGTTCACCCCCAGGACTCAGCTCCGACCAGAGTTCAGGTAGATGCCTTCGATTTTGCTGTCGGAGGTGTTCTTCAGCAGCACCTGAACGGAGTGTGGTCTCCTATCGCCTTTTTCTCTCGCAAGTTGCAACCTCCTGAGACACGCTACAGTGCTTTCGGGAGGGAGTTACTTGAGATGTATCTCGCCGTCCGTCATTTCCGCTACTTTCTTGAGAGTCGTGAGTTCCACATGCTCACTGATCACAAACCACTTCGCTATGGTCTCCAGAAACGAATGGCACTCTCCTCGAGAAGCTCGTCACCTTGAGTATGTCTCACAGTTCACCACTGATGTCAGACATATTCCAGGTGTAGACAACTTCACTGTTGACGCTCTCTCTTACATTGAAATCGACGCGATTTCCGCCTTACCCAACATCGACAACGAAGCTATGTCAATGTGCCAGACTACCGAAGATCCTACACTTCTACAAGACTCTTCTCTCAAGCTAGAGTGGCTCCAACTCCCTGGGATAGAGAAGAGACTTCTGTGTGACGTGTCTCAGGGTTCTCCTCGTCCTTTCGTACCAGCATCGTTCCGTAAGACTGTCTTCCTCAATCTTCACTCGCTTTCCCACCCTGGCATTGAGGCTTCAAGCAAACTGGTGACAGCTCGTTTTGTGTGGCCTGACGTCAATGCCGACGTAGCAACTTGGTGTCGCACTTGTCTTCCCTGCCAGCGTTCTAAGGTCCACCGTCACACCAAGTCCCCGCTAGTAACTTTCTTACCCCCTGGTGCTCGCTTTGAACGTGTCCACATCGACATTGTTGGATATCTTCCTCCCTCCCGCGGTAAGAAATACAATTCTTACGTGTATAGATCGGTTCACACGTTGGACCGAGGCTA
>JABUQX010090559.1:32500-44869 GCA_015478945.1 Trachelipus rathkii | reverse complement strand
ATATATTTATATTATATATATTTATATTATATATATAATATTATTATATATACAATATTATATTATATATATATATATATGATATATATTATATTATTATAATATATATATAATATATATTTATATTATATAAATATATTATATATATATTAGTATTTATATATATATATATTATATATATATATATATATATTATGATATATATATATTTAGAGAAATAAAATTATATTAAAAAAAAAAGTAGCCTTGTTTTGTCATGACACACATGTTAAAACTGGGGGGGGGGGGAGAATTGACTTTGAGGTTGCTAGAAATTTTTTGGTTAGCAGCTGCTACAAATGTATTCATGGGGATAAAATTGTAAAGATGACAATAACTCTGCAAACTACCATACTCTTGCTGGAATTTGTTTTTTTTTCTACTTAGTTTCCTTTAGATTGTCACCACTCAAGGAGAGGAGAGAAAATAGTAATAAATATAAAATAACAAATAATTTGTCATCTTCATTAATCTTTGACTTTTTTTAATTCTTCTTAGAAATCTTTTTTCCATCCACGATCATCGAAGAATCTGCATTAACACAATGATTATCAGATGTTTCTTCCCCCTTTTCTTCTGCATGCAGCTGCTTCTTTTTCTCCATCTTTGCAGACTAGCCTGAGGAGCTTTCATTTAATGAAATTTCAAGAGTAGTATTAATATTTTGAACTTCCACTTCATCTTCACTGTGTTCACCTTCATTCTTTAATATTCTTCATTAGGCTATTTACTCACATTCCTCCAATATAATGGTTCTTAGAAATGTTTTTTCTTTAATGACCTCTTCATGTCCTAGACATGTTCAATTGGATTTAGGTCTGAAAATTGTCAAAATACAGGAATTATACCTCTTTTGCCTTTTCATTGCTGCATCAACAGGAGACTGTTTTATTATGTATTAGATGGAAGATTTACTATAATATAAAATATGTTTACAGTGGACATATACTTTTCTAGTTTTAAAAACATATCATCTGGAGTGTTTCTCATTCATGAGTGATGTCTTTATGTAACATCATCACACCCTTGCACCAGATAACCAATCAATGAAAAGGTTACATTGAGCAAATATTACAGGGAAATTCTCAATCCATTAATCCTGACTTTCAAAGAATTTTAAGGCAGGCTGTTCAATGATTATTTCCAAAAGCGGACCTTTTCTGGGTTGGGAGATCGTTAATTCAATTTCCTTATCCTCTTTATGGTCTTGAGATTACTAGCCTTATTTTGGTTTCAGTAGTCATTAGTTTTGCGTATTTCGACTTTAGCAGATTTTCATTTTTACCTGTTAGTTTGTATTTCAGAGTATAAAATTGTGGGTTGAATCATGTATGTAAGCCTACAGGACATTTGGTGTATGTATTGCATTTCTCAGATACAACAGTTGGAATGAATCAATGTCATTAACATCACTTTGTTGACTTTAATTAGTCATATAAGTAATAAACAGTTGAGTAAGGAATGGTATTTTAATAAGCAACAATAACATATTTAACTTGCTTTGCTATTCAATTCAATGTATAAAGATCACGTAATATAAGGACTTCTCATAACCATTTATTAAAGCCTTGAATTGGTTATTTATCTTTCTTATATTTAAAGCTAACAAATTTTTTCCACACACGTACCGTATAATATATCGTAAGTATAAAGAGGTGGGCTGGTAAAAACGTGACATCGAGTGAACAAGCTATGATTGTGTTTTCGTTACTTGAATGAAGAGATTGAAGTAGTAGAGGATGTTAATCGTCAGGGGTTGGGATTGGAATTATTGATCATTATATTGTGACTTTCGCAACCAAAGGTTAGATGAGGATATGGCAATGAGAGTAGGAAGAAGGTTAGGAGGACAGTAGGGATACGAACCTATTTAACAGTGAAGCAGCAGAATCTAAGTACATAAGGAAATGTAGTGCAGTGAGAAGGCATTGCACAAGTTAATCGTCGAAATGATGATACAATCTCACCAAAGCGAGAAAGGCCTTCTACGAGTGAGTAAGTGCAATGACTGTCCTTCAAGTTCAACCTCGGCAAAGAATAGATTAATATCAAAACACAAAAAGATGGCCCAGCACTCCACGTGGATTACATCAGCGCCAACATAAGCGACTTGTCAATACTAGGGAGAGCAGAATCACCAAAACAAATTGAAATACACACTACTACCAGAAAGCACAAGACACACTCGGCTAATGGTGAACACTGCTAACCACATGCAGCTGTAATAGTTAGTGGCATACTCGTGGCTTAAAGCAATGCAGTTTTATAAGTTCTGAAGACTCACATAAAAAAACTTTGTTAGGCACAGAGAGGTAAAAGTTATAGCGTTGGTAAAGAGTGCTCCTTATGACAAAATACTACTCGGTCCTAGAAAAATTGCATGCTGAAGAAGGCGACATTGTAGATAAGATCATTTCAGTTTAGACGTCATAGAAAGATAGACAGAGTTACAAACTTCAGTTTAGGTTATCGACGGCACTTAGTGGAAGAATCCTACTTCTCTTTAATTTTGATTCAAGTTTTTGTTCTTTTTCTTTTTTTTTCTCAGGATTTATTTAAGAGCTGCTGGATTTGAGGTCTGGAAGACCATTTTCTGTTTTAACATAATTTGAAAACAATGAGAAAACATTTTCTTTTTTTTTTTTCTTCTTTTTTTTTGGTTAAGCTTAAGCTGTATACTTAAAAAAAATAAATATTCTTATGGATACAAGCTTATTTTTAACTATGTTTCTTTTAAAAAAAAATTTTCTTTGGAATACCGTTATTGATTCAATAACTCTCTGTTACGAAAGACCAGCACACGATAAGCATATATTTCAAAATATTTATTAGCCGTAAGAGAGATACTAGTACTCACGTATATTTAATAATATATTACAAAAGAAATATACATCCCCCCTTTTTTTTTTTTTTTTTTTTTTTGTCTCTCGGTGTTAATAAGCTAGTTAAGAAATGCTCATCTTAACCAAATATATGATATTAGCTCAATCCTTTCCAGCTGATACTGTCTGTAAATATTGCGCTCTCTCGGTAGATAATCATTTCACGACGGTGCTAATCCTTACTCTCTCACAACACATAAGAAATCTATGAAAGAAAACGATACACTTTCCACTCCAATGCCTGATCTAAAGGATGTTGACAAATTTAAAAAGAAAAATTTTATTTTTACTTGAAAATACTCTGTCAAAATTACCTGTAGTTGATTAAACGATATTCATTCAAGGCAAACGACGCACACAGTATTTTTTCACTTTGTGTCTTAGCTTGTGAAGTTGTTTTTATTTAGTTCTTATTTAACCTCGAAATAGAAGATATAAATTTAATGAAAACTGATATGTTGAAATTTGGTTTTTTAAAGTAGTATAAGACAGATTCAAAATAGACCAAGTATGCAAGTGAGAAAAAGAGGAAAGGTTTCGCTTTGGACCTTTGTCCTGATAGATATTAGCAATACTATTTCTAATCTTCAGGAACTCGGTATTTCTTTCATCCTTATTTGGAATTTTCCTTTGTATTTCTTTAATATTATTAATTTTTGTCTTCAATCATTCTCCTAAATCTACATATTCTTATATTGATATTTTAACTCAATTAGAATGATTAAGAGAAATTCTAGTGACAGTATATCATTGTATAATAGTAATAACAAAAACAAATTATATAAATGAAAATAAAAGACACCTAATAATATCGCTCGACAATTCGTGATATTCGCTATAGTAATAAAAAATATATAACATGATCCATTCTTTCAACAACTCACATTAGGGACAACATGTTAAATTAAAATTGCTTTTTAATTAAAAAAATTAAAAAAAATAGTACGCACCTGTTTTTCGAAGAATAGTAAACAATTACTCTCACATTCTATTACAAAGCTCTTCTTCCTATCCCAAATTCTCCTACCTCATTATTATCTATGCACCTTCTTCAATCTCTCAAAATTTTTCTCAAGAACGACCCTGCTCCATTATAAAATCAGAGTGTGGTATCATAGAAAATTTAAAAGAGAAATAGAGTACTATAAAGATTTTTAGGTTACTATCAAGAATTTCTTGATATCCTTATCGATGTAAATATTTTGTGGAATAAGGAAATGATATCACATTTCCCATCTAAAGAAATCTTCCTATTCACAGGAAGAATTGATAAACTCCTTTATAAGCCTCACTCGATGCTACTTACCTCGAAAAATCCAGATCATATCCTTTATGCTCTATTGTTGAATCATCATGATATCTATGTGCTTTTCTTATGGGGCCACTTGTGCCATTCCTAGGAATAATGGGTCTAGATAGATATTATTACAGTCGTCACTTATCTATAACTATTCCCTGCTACTTCTTGTAAATGAATGCGATATCAATATATCCTAGCACCATTAGGGTGCCTCTCGTTTTCCATTAGTTGTCCAAAGTTCCGCGGATTGTTAGACTCAGTTCCAAATTTTCCTGGAACTCCGACTTCGCAGCCTCTTAAACGATTAATGTAATCAAGCTGGCAACACTACACTTGAAGAATATTAACCGACTGCACGACATCTACCCATATATTGAAATTACTCGCTTATGAGCTATAGAACTCACCCTCTGTATCAAGAATTACCGACTCACACCCATTATCAAAATTGAGCTCCGGCTTTTCTCTCCAAAAACATACAGGACTCCCCGACTCCGACTCCACAACCCTGTTCCAAGCACTGATTAGCTATTTTCAAATTACTGCTTATAATCACACCTAAATCTTTTTCTTGGTTCACAAACTCAAGCCCAATCCCCATTCATATTGTAGTTAAATCTTTTATTTGAGTAACCTAGGTGAAGAACCTTACACTTTTGACTATTAAATTCATTTGCCACTTTTTGCCCAACCGAAGTTTATCAGATCATTTTGAATTCTTATACATCCTTTATTCCTTACTGTAGTAGTCACTTTGGTATCATCTACAAACTTAGAAACAATACATTTAAGTCCCAATCTAAATGTAATGGACTGACATTAAAACTAATCATGATGTTGAATATGTGTGGGTAGATATCCTTATGTAAAATAAATCCTTTCAACTTAAATCATGTTCTTCTATAAACTTTTCTGTTTCTGTGCATGTTGCACACCTCACCCCCAGTCTGGAGAAAGGAAGAAAATGATGATTAATGATAATGACATACGGGAGGATATTCTTAAAACCATCCTAAAGTCATCAGGATTTAATTGCTAATAAACTACAAGTGAATTATAAGCTGTAATTTTTTTGGTGTAGCACTGAATGTGATCAGTGATCTAAGAAGAGACATATTGTTTCACTTAAATCACCCCCACCCCCACCTCCAATATCTTTCATGTTTATCTATCATTTCTTAGAGAGGGGGGGAAAACCTGAGGCATATTATAATTTGGATTTAGTTATGCAAAATGAGCCATCCCCTATTGTTGAGTGCTGGTTCCTTTTTGCATACAACGTCCATTTATTTATCTTTATTTATGAGATATCAAATTGTATCCAGAGTTTATATAGTTTAGCTTACTTACCAATCACCCCCCCTTCCTCTTTCAAGTTGTATCATCATTTTGTCTTAGTGAGTATATACCTATTACCACAGAGGAAGTACCATATTCACTGTATTGTGGATGCACATCAGACACTTGTGACCGTTTCGGTTTGACAGAACTGCTCTCTCGACTTATTCCAGTGCCAATGACTCCCAGCCTAATAACTTTTCCGTATGTACTGAGCGACAAGCTATCCAGATAGTTTCTGCATTATATCTCCCGTCAGTCATGGCATGTAGGGTATGAGGTAGGTGATATAGATATATATTATATTATATATATTAGATGTAAAATAATATTACTGAATATACAGTATACGGTATATATAATATATTATATATTTATTATATATAATGTCTACTCTGCTATATAGTATACATATTAGAAAGCGTATACTATAAGGTATACTATATTTATATTACGGGTAATATATAGTAGTATATATATATATATATATATATATAATATATAGTGTGATGGGACATGAGCGAGTTAGCGTAGTACCCCATGACCATAGAGCTGATTAGTATGCTATAAGTATACTATATTAATGGCTAAATATTAGTACAGTATTAGTACTCTATCATTTCAGGTGAATATAAATAATGTGCAATAGTATGACGAGCGCGTTGAAAGAAGCGAGCCGGTGAGCGGGGGGCGAAAAGGAGAGGTAGGAGTAGAAAAAAACTAAATGTGTATTTCTCCTTGGTTTATTCATTTGTTATGGAGGGGTTATGAAAGGAATAGAGGGTGGGCAGAAAGGAGAGGAAATGTGTGGCAGGGGAAAGAATAAGATAGTTTTGAAGATAGGAATGTTACTCACTAGAGAAAATGGTATGCAAATGGTGTGATCATGGGCGAGGGTATACTCTACCTTATTATATGTCACCGACTTTTTGCGTCGCTTGTTTGTGAAGCGCAGAACACTTACTACCTGAGAGATCAGTTGAAATGAAAAGGAAACGGTGGGTGAAGAGGAAAGAGTTGGGATGTGGTGTGGTGATAGAGTTAAGTTTAGATGAGATTGAAAGAGGAGTGATTGAACAGTACCATAGACCGGAGAAGTTGATGGTATATAGAAGATTGCAAGTGAGGATCACTGTTAGAGAGCCATGTAATGTTGTGGTGTGATACTAATTCAAAGTTAAATTAAGTTGTGAAAGCGTAAAATTGTGCACTGGCCGCCAGAGATGTGAGAATTGAGTCGGTTGTCTAACCGAGAATTATAAAAGAAATCAATTGCCACATATCTGCCTACCAAAAGGATTTTTTTTACAGTGTGTCACCACCATTCACAGCACACCCCTAAGTTCACGCAGGGTATAGTACTCTCAAAAGTGTCACCTCAAAGCGCAAAGGGACGCAGTATCAGTGTGTACACAGCATGCAGGCTTTAAAGTGAGATGATAGAGTATGTGTTGACCTCCAGCAGGAATGACAGAAGGAGACAGAGGCAAGTTCTCAGACAGTAGAGCAGTATTGGGTGGTAAAATAGAATCTCATCCACAACGGATTAACTGTTATTCCGAGACTGAATCAATGTTCTCAACACAAGAACTGCGTGCGAGATACTCAGCACGAGTAGAAGAGTGTTGTGGATGGAAGTGCCGTGTCTCTCGGACGTGTTGCAGTATCAGAGCTCCTCTCATGAGGCGAGCGCGTGTGTCTGCTTACTTGTCGTTATTGTAGCCAAAGAATACTGAAGATAAATAATGTCGAATGCAACAAATGCTGCCCTCGAGTCCACATATAAAATCTCTAGCAGGGTGTCAAGTGGAGTGATTGAGAAATACAGATACAGTAATGGATAAAGCTCTTCGCTTGCTGTGCTTGTTGTTGAAGCGATGAATCCACTATTCGCAAACAGATTGACCGGTGTTAGACGAGTTTGAGATCGAAGCGAACACCCCCCCCAGCAATATAGAGCGAGAAGATATGGTTGAATCTTTCGAAGTACTGAGTGTCGGGATGAAAGTGCACCTTGTCATAGCTGCTGATGTGTCGTTCAAGCTCTGTGATAAAAAGGGGGAATAAATATTAAGTTCTCGCAGTACGTAAACATGAGAGCTATCCCATTCGCAAAAAATCTGGTGTGGTGCTAACTGTTGATGTACTCCGCCCGTAGCAAGGCCTGTGGGATTGGTGGAGGCAGCGAGAAAGGTGTGTAGACATCTTTTTTTTATGTTCAAGGCCAAGATGTTTATATTGGTCAACAGGAAACACCGAAGTGGCCAGAGGCTCTTCGTTGATATATGAGGGGATAGGAAAGTTAGAAGTTGTTTGAGGATTGTAACGTGGAAGGGGTGTTATCTTGGATGTTAAGATATAGTGTTGTTGTTTAAAGTGAGAGTATATCTATCTATTGTACTGGCAGGATGCGCACCCTAAAGTCCGGTAAATTTCTTCATCCTCAATAATCTAGAGCGGTAGAATAGAATCGGAGGAATTGATTAACGGAGAGAGGCAGGATTTGTCGGAGTGTTATATGTGTGTTAAAAGATTTGTGGTATGTATTGCAGTGTGATATTTTGTATTATTTTTGTAGTGCTTTGGTAGAGATGAAGGACTCTATCATCACGCATATGAGGATAGAGTTAGAGATGCAGATCGATGGAGTCATAATGAGAGAAGTAAAGTAAATAAGTAGTTTGAATATAAGACATGAATCGTCTCAAATGATATGGAACATCATCACTATAATTGACAGAAAAAGAAAGATATAGTCAATCACCCTAATATTACAAACAAAATCTGATATTGCAGCTAATTCCTTTGTGATAAAGATAAAGTGTTATAAAGACATAAATAAGCATAAATGAGAATGGACAGGTGATATCACAAAGTTAGAGGAAGTTAGCTGTGATTTAAAGCATGACTAATAGACGCGTTTGCTAATACTACTGAGTTAAAATGTTAACGTATGGTATGTGCAAGCCTCACAGCATAAGGCGGGTAACCGATAGGCCGAAATAATAAGCTCGAAATAACTCACATAGTATAGAGGCAGTATAAAAAAGGTATGATAAAGGCGCCAGATAACTATCTCACCGAAATACTACTACTCACTAAAGATATACCAATAAAAAATGTAAATAAGTACCTAAAATTGTATATAACATATAATATAATATCTAATAAATATACTATATATATATATATATAATTTTTATAATTATATAATTACTATATTATTATATATATATATATATATATACTTTTATATATATATATAATATATATTATATATATATTAATATCTTAGTATTATATATATATAATATATTATATACTATATATATTATATTATATATATATTAAATTATATATTTATTTTATATAATATATACTATATATATATATATATATACTATATATATACTTATATATAATTATATATTATAGACTTATAATATTATATATATATTATATATATACTTTATATATATTATATATAATATATATTATTATTAGGAATGTGCTACAGCAGTCACCTTTACAGAAAGCCTGTGCTTCAAAATTATCAGTATACTCACCAAAAAAGATGGAGAAGTTAGATTTTGGTGCCTCCTCCTTTTTTGAATTTGTAGAGAGTGAAAATATTCCAAAAAGAAAAGAAAATAAAATTCTTAAACTTTTGAAATTTAAAAGTAAGAGAGAAAATTTTCCAAAATTGGTTCCCATCAGTTCCTGCCAATGTCAATGCCAATTCCAATGCCAATTTCCTTAATAGACCTATGGAAATAAGAACAAATAGACCTATGGAATAAGAAACACAGAAACTAAGAAAAGAAAAACACTTGTTCCGTGACTTAGAAATATACTGAGCAAAGTTTTACAGAACTTTTCTCCCAAATTTGATGGAGAAAATATAAAAATTAAATGCTGAACAATAGACCCTGATTTGGATGAACCTGTGGAACCCCCTAATGAATGTAATAATGAAGCTGTGGCATCTCCTCCCAAAGCTAAGAGAAAGAAAAACTCTCTTGCAGCTTTAGCAAAAGTTAATCCAAAATATATTGGAATTACTGGACACTTTATTTGTACGGAATGTCCTTACACGTCTGAATACATAACTCATTTTGAAAGACACGTTAAAAGCTTTCATCCTGATCTGTCTCTGTATCGGTGTGAAATTTGTCAGTTTCAGTCGAAGTCAAAATCATATCTTACAGTGCATACAATGAATCACTTAGGATTAAAACCATATAAATGTACAATGTGTGATTATGCTTCTCCAAGGAAAGATTACGTTAATATGCATATGAAAAGCCATACAAAAGAAGAAACTCATTTTTGTGAGCTTTGTGATTATAGAACTTACAGACAAGACTACTTCAATCGCCATCTTTTAGAAAAACATTTTAAAAAAGCATTTTAGATTTATTTTGTTTTTATTTATTTATTTTATTTATTTATTTATTTGTTAGTTTCCTTGTAGACTGAAATTAATATACTTTGCTAAAATTATTTATTTTGAATGAATGCGATTTGTATTCCTTAATTTGTATATACTTTCATAATAACATGTCAAAAATAAGCACAATTTTTTTTTTAAAATAGTTCATTGTAGTTTACCTTCCATGACTTTTCTTTCTCTGATATTTGATATAAAAGAAAATTTGGCAGAATATCAATACTTTAAATGTCATTCCATGACCGATCACCACAGGCCTTTAACCACTACATCTCAGATTTTGATGATTTATAGCCAAAACCGACTGGTGCAAATCTTAGGCTTCTACGACTAATAGTTTTTGAGTTAAAGGGGGTAAACCCCCATTTAAAAAAATGCATTTATCTTCCTCAAGATATGTTTAAAATATAACATGTTATATATGGTTGGAATCAGGAAAGAATAAGGAATTTAAATATATAATCAAAAGTCCTATAAATATTAATATAAAAAAGTTATTAAGGATTTTCACACCACTTTTTCCTTTGTTTTGAAACCACCAAAAAAAATTTTGGTTCTTTTTCTCTCTTTTCCTCTTTATTCCTTGAACACTTTTTGATCCATAAACTTAAAAACGCAATCTAGACTGCTTTAATATCTTAGCATAATTGGTCTTAACAAGTTAACCAGTTAAGCATATGTTAAGGTGATTGTTTTTTCAAATTTTTAAACATTTGTTTTTTTTTTTTAAATGTACCATAGTAGAATGTACGTCATGCACATGAATATAGGAATACACTCACTTTTTTATTGCTTTAAGGCGACAACACGGAGGTACTAGGTGCAACTTAAGATTAAATGTGGTACCCTTAGAAAATATAGAACAAGTCCCACGACGGCACAGTCATATTTGCTTAAACAAACCAATTGTATTGATTGTCAATCAGTTTCATTTTACAGAAGGAGTGCAGACAGTTAACTTCAAATGTTGAGGTATTAAATCATACATAAATGAAACAATAACGTTTACAACTCTATACAAACAGTATTGTCTAATGGCTGTACAAAAGATTTTAATTTATTACTGTAATTTACCTAGATACAGTCAATATTTATTAAAGATATTTCGTTGCACATTCCACCACTAATGTGATTACAACGTTCACAACGGTAAATGTTTTTCTTTTTTTTTTTTCCAGATATAATATTTTAAAAATATGTGGAGAAATAAAATCGCTAAAGAAACATTGCGAAGATCATTACCTCTTAGAAACATGAGAAAAATATAATTCTTTAAACGCATTTTTGAAGATTAGTGACCAATTGTTTATTGCCTGCGAAAGGCATTCTCTTAGAAAAGGATACCTTTTTGTGTTGCAACTGTCGAAAAATATTTCAAAAAATCCAGCTATTTTTATCTCGAAGATAAAAGACGTTTCCTCGAAGCAACTCTTACCAGGATAGATCCCATGGCTGGAAGCTTTGTGATGATGAAGTCAAAGTGGATATAAGGATCGTTTTGTAAAAGATCTTAGTTTATTTATGCAAAGGTATATTGAAAAAACTTGCAAGTCTCATATGTAATACATGTGTCTACACATTAACCTACTACCCCATGTTCTAGATTATTAGCACCATAGACTTATTGGCTATTAATTTATTCTATTTTAAAGTTCTTGCTGCTTCAACTTCCAGGCAAAGGTTTTAGACTAGAAAAAGCAAAAACATCTCTTAAGAGGAAGCTGGTGGAGACGATCAAACAATTCCAAGTCCTTCAAAAGAAGAAAAAAAAGAACCTAAATTGAAAAAGTATGTATAAAATGAACATTTGAAAATATATAGCTAACGAAAAAAAAAAAATACTGTTAAAAAGGATTTCTAAATTGCACTTTATTTCCAATGCCTACTTATGCCACAAACTTATTTTGAACGTCATTTTTTCATCTATTATTTACTTTAAAATATAATAATTCCTAAAATATTATTAGATACGTAGATTTTTTTAGCCGCAGAAGTAGGAGTATATTATTTATATTATTTTTTGAGGCTAAGCATTTTTTAAATTTTAGGTTTTTATTCAGACATATTGTCTTGAAATAGGTAACCTAAAATTTATATTTATGGTTTCTATTTGTTCATTGTTTATGATAGTTAGGTTTATTTTTGTTACTAACCTTCGAATGAAATCATTTATATTATGACACTATTTCTACTTGTATCCCAGCACATCAATAATATCGTTTTATTGAATGTATCAAATTAGTAGATATTTTAACCAACACTATTGACCTGTCAATATAGACTTTTTTTCATTTATAATTTTTACGCAAGAACCATCAATGTTCAAAATATGATGAGAGAAACAAAGACCATGAAAAGGA
>JABUQX010090559.1:0-27500 GCA_015478945.1 Trachelipus rathkii | reverse complement strand
ACCATCATCAAATCCACACACAACGGTAATTTTTTTAAATGGGTACACAGTATTCGTAGTGTCTTGGACACGTTTTCTCTCCTTTTCAACCTTTTTTCTATTTTTTATCTTTTTTTTTGCTTATCTCCGTGGTTTGTCCTACTCATTTAGACGTTGCGCACCTGTGCCAATGTACCATGTGGGGACACATGGGATAGTGACATCTCTCTTTTAACCCCATTACATTAACGACCACCTTCTTGACCGCTCTTCGGCACCCTTGCTGCAGAATAATAATATGTTACATTAACCGTTCACCCTGCCGGAACTACAATTCATCGGTTTTATGAAGAGTTTGTCATCACCTATTTCCTTATGCTATTTTCACCATTCATTTCTATTTTTACTCTTATTATTACTCTTTACTTACTTTTATTTATTTATCTCATAAGTCTTATACTTTTTTCTTTTATTTTCTATATTTACTCTATCATTTCTTATTATTTTCATCTATATATATATATACATTTGTATACTTAATTATTTATATATCTATATAATATTTGCTTATTTAAGCAGCTTTAATAGTTGCTACAAAGTAAATTTACTTGTCTTTTATTAATTAATTTATTTTTTATAAAATTTTAGTTAGAGTTTGGTAGCAATTGTATTTACAGTAGAGTATAATAATTTCTAATGCTTTTGTTTTTTTTGTGCACGTTATTATATTAATTTTATGTGATTTGCCTCATCGTTGGGTTATCTTCTTTAATATTTTGTAAATTTTTATATAATGTTTTGTTGTATTCCAGTTTGAAAGTTGTTTTGCCCCTCTACAGTTTTCTTGGTGTTTCTTTTCGATTTTCACTTATATCATATTTCATATGTTTATATTTTTTCATAGTTAATCTTTTTTGCCCATTTTGTAACTTGGTTTTTGGATTTCCTTTTTTTTTCTTTTGGATAAATATATTTAATTGGATTTTTATATAAATTGTGCTCCTAATGCCGAATTTCATATGCCCCTGAGTTATTGTTTACGATTTGTACAGGGTTTCTAATTTATTTTTTTCACTTTGTTATTATATATTATTGTTCTTTCTTTAGTTCTTCTCTGGTTGTGTAGGGCAATGTGTACGGTCGAGTAATTCAATATTTATAATTTCCGAGATTGTTTTTGAATCTAACCGTTTTTACTCAACCTTATACATTTTATCCTTCTTTTAGTGAACCTAATACATGACAGTAATCCACTGACTTCATTCCAGGATCGCCTAGGCTTACAGCTTTTCGGCTGACTCGGTTTGGGAGGTCTTACTAACTAAGATGCTGAGTGTCTGTGCGATGCGGGATAATATGCCAAATAGTTATTCCAATAAAATTGATTTTTCCAAGTTGTGCTTGAAGCGTGAAGAAGCTGAGGTCAGGACTGGCATGGCTCTGCTGTTCCTTGACATACCTCAATCTATAGCACCTGTGAGTCCTGGAAGTAATGGCGACGCCTGGACTGTTGTCAGACGTGCGGCGCTCCAAGAGCAAGGTTGTACCTCTGCTGGGGAGTTCTCTCCGTTATCCGTCTTGCTGGCGTTATGCTGAGAAGTTCTAGAAACTGTACTTATTTCGTATTCTTGCTTTTCTTTTCAAATTGCAGTCCGTGTTCTAAGCCAAGCCTGTAATCAGCGATAATGTGCTTGAATTGTAGAGTCAGTGATTATTAATGTCTGCGTTCTCTGAGTTTTCTGTACGAGAATGAGTGACTGTGCCTCTGAATGGCCGTGTTCCTCCCTTCGGTCCCTAGGGGTGTTCCTTTCCTGGTTGAGGCTATTATCTCCTAATCGAATCATTTCCCCTACTTTTTCCGTATTAAGAATAAAGTCTTACATTCAACGCTGCACTGCTAGTAGCTGAACCGTGCCTTTACCTCACTCACTAGTGAAGATAGCACAATCAGACCTCTTCAGTTCTTTCAAACTCACATGCAATTCTAGCTTCTGTCCCTTCGTTCTTTTTGAACTTCCGGTGAGAATTAGTGTTACTATTCTCTCTGTTTCTTCTGATTCTGTACCATGATTTTCTATAGCGTCCGCAGTATTCTGAGTATAGATATTTTGCGGGATTAAGGATGGTTTTGTATATTGTGTGCTGCCGATTATTTATCAGCAACCTATGTTA
The DNA here is from genome assembly GCA_015478945.1 of Trachelipus rathkii. NCBI lineage: Eukaryota > Metazoa > Arthropoda > Malacostraca > Isopoda > Trachelipodidae > Trachelipus > Trachelipus rathkii. Next base: position 25,349 of record JABUQX010090559.1, on the reverse strand, counting down.
AATTCAATTCTTAAACAGCCACAAACTGTCTACAAAGTCGGCCTTTCTCTCAATAGTATAACACGCGTTCAATTCTTGCGCATATTCTCTTTTCGACGTCCAATTATTGGTTGTTCTCCGTTTTTCGTTTCCTGTTGACAAATAAATCATCCTTGGCTCCTTTAACTATTTGAGAGTATCTATATAAAAAATTACTTGGAAACCTCTCGTCAAAACGGTTCGGTTTTCTTTATAGGGCATGAGTCTCAAAGAGAATACTGAAATTCTGTTTAGCATCTGCGAGACTTATTTTTTCCAATTAATTCTCAAAGTTGCTTTTTTAATGCCATGCTATCTTCTTATAAATATATTTACAAAGTGGTCTCATCCGCCCATGTTTATAGAGTATCTTTTGTATAGTATATGCATACTCAGTAGTCGTGTGTGAGTGTTTGTGTTTCGGATTTTTGCACCCGGTTCTCGACGTCCTAAGCGTGTGCTTTTTAGTGGACAGAGGCTCCGAGGCAAAAGTACCAATAAGGCAGCTATAAACTGATCTGTATCTTCCAGTTATCAAACTTGACCCTCGCTTATGCTTTGTGTTGCCGCGGTAGTATGAGTTTGGAGTGATTTTATCTTCTATTCCTTAATAGGATACCTGGCGATTATTAGTTTTATTCTTTGTTTTTAGGATGGCGGCAGGCTCTTCGAAAGGATCTTTAACACTCGCGACGACGCGATCTACCTTTGTCACCATCCCCTCGTGGATCCTCCGCGCGCTGAACGATTTTGTTTTGACACTGTGTAATGAGCTCCAGTGCACTCTAGATTCGTGGTTCTTCTCAACTATTGGATTGCTGTTTTTTTGTGAATGTGGTATCCTGTCTTTGCCCACCACCTCTGTTCTTGGTTTGAATATAATCTTTGACGCTTTCCATTTCTTCCTGTATTTCTCGTATATGGTAGTGATGTATTTTTCTAACTCTTATAAATCAAATATCCTGCACTTTAATAGCACTTAGCAATGCGTGTTCATATGATAAGACGATTAAAATTGCGCTCCTCTGGATGTATTACGTGTGAGACTTTTATTGAGATTCGAGTACTCTGATTTACCTCTTTCTTCTCATGATAATATAGCGCGCTTTGTGGTCGCTTTGTGCATGGATGCGTTGAGGTGACAACTGATAAAAAATATATCTTATCTCTTATTGATGTAGACAGAGTATGTGCTGAGCAAATTGATACTGTTAATACATGCTTCATCGATTTTTGGGAATATGGAAGAGTACTCGAGAACGGCGTACTCACTAATGCTCAATATTTTAAAATCTATTTTTCATTATTTTAAGCTTATCCCAGAATATATCAGCGTACGTACTGCGGAATCCATTACCCTCAGATTTCGTTTATGTAGCCACTTTTCGCTCTTCTACGATATTTTTGCCACGAGCAAATCTTTTACTTCATTGTTGTTTTCATATACTTTTGAAATATGGGTTAAACCTTGTCGTGATATGATCTAGACATCAGCACACACGATAATGCGTACGCATAGCTCGTCATTTGAGCCACAATGGTGACTACTTGATCAGAACTATTAGCAAATCCTTCAGTTATTTGCCCGCTGTATTTCATTTGCCTGATCGCAGCTCAAACACAAAATCACATTCGCAACCACACCAACTCTATCTCGATTCTCGTTTTATCCTTTATCATTTTGTCCTTGATCGAAGTCCTTTATACCGCTGAGCAATCTCATAGACTTGTCCACTATTTCAATACATCCGAGTTCTACAATCTTCTTTCTTGTATCAACTTCTCTTTCCTCTAAAGATCGAAATCTCTTTCTGCTCTTATTCTCATATGAGTACTCGCACATACTGGGTATTCATGACTATTTTCTGCGCCAAAAAGATGTACGATCGATAGTTATTACTTGCGGCTTGAAGAATCACGAGCGTATTCATACTGTTATTATGAGTCTCTCTCGCATTAAAATTACATTGCAAAAGATTAAGTTGTAGTGGCAGCCACGCGTCCTCCTTCATAACTATCCCTATTCCTTCTTTCAGTCTTTCTCCTTTCTCTACTGACCATCGCAGAGATCATCTTATCGATGTGTTCGTCACATTCTTTTTTCCCCTTTCCACACACAACTTATGGATTTCTATTAACCGTGGATAATGTATTGTTCGTTAGTGATTGTTGTCTTAGTCTAATGAGTGGTGATGTTGGTATTACAATGATGTCCTCTTTATCTTATTGATCATGTGGATTATAAAGGTTTCCTTTTTCCTGGTTGCTTTTCTAAGATTCATTTGTCTCTCTGTCATATATAGTTTTTTTTCTCCGATTATGTCGTACTACGGTCTAGAAACAGTAAATGGCTGTAACCATTTTGGCATCTGGTAGTTCACTACATACCTACTCTACCATTCTCAAAATATATGTCTTTCGTCCTCTTTTCTTTCTTTCTTTTATTTTTTTTGTATTCTGATTTTCTATTATATTTTTCATTATATTTTTTTTATTAGTTCTTTATATTTTTTCTTTTATTACTTTTATTACTATTGTACTATCTTTATTTTATCTATCTTTATTTTTAACTTTTTCTATATTCTAATTATTTCTTTATTTATTCCTTATATTTTATATCTTTTTTCTTTTTCTTTTCTTTCTCATTTATTTTATCTCTTTTTATTTTATTCCTTATATTCTAACTAAAGTTTTCTCCTCTACTCTTACTTTCTCACTCACTTGCTTCCCTGAAAGGAAGTAGAAAAAAATAGAAGAAATAAATGTGGCACAGGTTATTAGTTGAGTACATATAGGAGTGAAGATAGCAGTTAAGCTTGAGAGTTAACAGAGAAATGATGATTCAGACGTTTTCTCTTCAAAGGAGGAGGTATGCGATTAGAGATTTCATAAAAGCAGCTTCAGTTGTAATAGCAATTGTATAAGGAGCGAGGCAACTGTTTGGCAGCTAGAAAAAGGTTGGAGAGAGTCAGTGAGAGTGGGAGAGTTGATAAGGCAAAAATTCCTAGACTCCACCTTTTCTTGTTAGAGCCTTTAGCTATAAGAGGTATGTATATACTGATACCATACAGGGTTGAACAATACCCCTGTACAATGCATGCAACTAGGGTGATGCGAAAAAGTTCTGTAGACCTTGATAACTGGTTTGATATACTTTATTAATATATAGTATAACTCAGAGCACCTATGATTATATATTGTTTTGAGTGAATATGATTTAGGATAAGGACAGAAAGTATTTGACTCATGAAATAGATCTCGCGATGCTTGGTGTTCTTATGTAGATATTCATAATACTTTCGGCAATAGGAGGGTAAGTAGGAATATACACGAGCACAATAAGTATATCTACTCTTCCCCTAATAAATACTCAATGGCCTACGTTATTTGTTAACTAGTACTCTTAGCACCGCTACGAAGATGCTACTATCTACCTTAGCGTTACTTATCCTGCGGGTTACTTGTACAGATTGGGTAAAGAGAAAGATATCTTGAAATCTGCAATATTCAAAAAGCAGCATGTAAATAATTATATGACAGGCTATAGTACCCTTATAGATTTGTTGAAGTCGTTTGGGGATTATGGTAGCAGAGATAGCTAGTATGGCAGCGAGGTATTTAACAGAGCGTAGAGTGCAAATGGCAGGGTGTTAAGCAATATGACGGGGTGTCGCAAAGTGCTCTCAAGTGCTGGATGGGTCATGATGGGGATGGGATTGGTCGATGTTCTTTATGGCCCGTTCCATTATTATATTGTTATGCCCTTTATATGATTACAGAGAGCGTCGTGCTGATTGACAATATGATGTGGATGAGATTGACTTTCCCGCAGATTTACGTATCTTTGTCGATCAAATATCTGCACATATCATTTTTCTAGAATAGTTCAGAAGGAAGACCAAACACCCTCCCATAGTATTTATCTAGAATTGTCAAAGTTTATAGATTGGGTCAAAGATGAGGAGAGAACATCAAAGGGTTGCATTGATTCTAATTTATTTTTTAAAGTAATTTTTTTATATTTCTGTGATAACAATAGTCTTGATACAGAGTACTTTAGTTCTTTTTAGGGATCAGTCTATGGATGGTCCTAGTGGTTGTAAAAGGAACAAGTTCCGGATTATGTATGTTATAACTATATACGCTGCGACTCTATAAGCCGGTGTTATATCACTAATTTATAGTTCAAATAAATTAAATTGCTAAGTGTTGTGCATATTAGCCAGGCGATAGAAGGAGTTTATAATATTATATATTATATAGGAGAAGTTTGACATATTAAAAAAAAAAAACATATAATACAATATCTAATTAATTTTAGGTATTTCATATTAGAATCTCGTTTTCTTCATTAGAGTGAGATTACATCATAGTTTTTTTTGGCATATATATATTACATGGATATTAGTTTATTAAATTAGTTAAATACTATTTATTTATACAAAATAATTGGAATTTATAATACCTAAGAGTTATTATGCTAGTGAACCAGTAACCAAGTTAAAATTTAAAATTTTATTAATATAAGTATGATAAATAGTAATATATTATTAAATTAATGTATTTAATAAGGTAAATTATTTAAATAATATTGTATTGTTAGTTACAACAAAAATTATATATATCATATTACTACGTTGATTATAATGACGATCCACTATACAGTACGTAACCATGTAGTTTTACAATACATTCATATCACCCATAACAATTTACTTCTTACAACCTTTTTAAGTACCAAATTCCTATAAAACAAAAATATTAACTTATCAATTATAAAGATTACAATTCAAAAATAGCATAATATAAAAATCAACCCCTTGGATCTAATCACAACTCCAATTGTGTGTATGTTTTTTTTGTTATATTTTTTTTTTTTTGTTTCTTGATAAAATATTTTTTTAACCTCCATTACATAGTATTATATAAAAAAAAAATAGAGAAAACAACGTTCCTGTGGTCGCGGCTCGAAATTTAAAGACTAAGATATATTAAAAAATTAATAATTATTATATACGATAATATATATATTATCTGAAAAAATACATTTTATAAATTAATATATAAGACATTAAATAAATTATAATATGTATTATTTTATAGATAAATTACTATTAATTAGGCGTTATATATTATAAATACGTATAATTTAATCAAAACTAATAAATAAAAATTATTAATTATATACATATTATTATAATATTCTTAATTACTTGTATTATTTGTTAACTAAATAGCAATCATCATAATTTATAGGATTGAGCGTTTTTATGTAGATTTATATTATACTTAAGCGTTGTATAACTATATATAATATAGATAGGTGAGCTATAATAAAAATGTTTTTTAGGATCTAATAATTAAATAATATCTACAATATAATATCTATTACAAAAGAATATATATAATAAATCCTCTAAACTAAAAAAAAAAAATTATATTTACTTAAATTTTGATGGAGATCAATAAATAAATATTTAATTTCCTGCCCTGCACTAATCTATTGTGGCCATACTTGCTTTCCTATCACCAGAAGCCGGCACCACTTAATAAGCAGGCTAACAACTCTATTTAAAACGGAAAGCCGCTTTCCAAGTAAGGAGAAAGAAAGGATATTAGAAATTTGGCATAGAGCCGAGGTGGACAATTACAATGAACACACAAAATGAATAGTCGGGAATTTTAAACTCCACAAATGAAATTTAACCAGAGTGTTATAAAATAGCAAAATATAAAAGTAATTAAAATAACATCTAATGGCAATAATAATATTAAAATAAAATAATAATTAATAAAATAATAATAATCAATAATAATATTATTAATAATAATAACATAAAGATCATAATAATAATGAATTAATTAATAGTTTCCTCTTAAATTTTTCGCTCTGGAACTCCTTACAAGCACAGGAATTCCGACTCCGGACTTATCTATCCAAATTTCATACGACGAGACTGACATTATTAGATTAGGGAGACTCAAGGACTTTAAGGTACATTTGGCCCTTCCTGTTTCCTGTCGGTGTGGATCTTTTTTTTTTTTTTTCTCTTTTGATACTTTCTCTGTTTTTTTTTACCTCCTTTGTATTTTTTTTTTTTTTTTTTGGGAAATATATTTTCACCGTCCGCAAGCCCCTGGGAAAGCAACAAATCGCGTAATACTCAAATAAAGGGAGAACCCTGCACACCTCCTTCAGTTATTACGAAATCTCCTCTCTTTTAATCCCAACTCCCCCTGAACAGCACAGCAACTCTAGAATTAGCCGTACAAATTTATTAAAACGTCATATTTAACGGACGGTTAACTAACTCTTGTTCCCCCTCTACTCCTTTTCAAAATATGAAAGATTATGGATAACCGTGTATTGGAGGCGTTAGTTAATAATTCTTTATTGGCGCACCGTCCTTCCTACTCTCCTTTACCACCTGGTAACATGATCCTATTTCATTCTGAGTAACCATATTATAAACTACAAGAACAAATTCTTCTTTTGAGCCAATCAACAATAATACTACAAATCAGTTTTTTTTTTCTCAACGAATCAAAATTTGTTTCTTTTAAATATACAATTATTATTATGGCACATATGCGCAGCCCCAAATGGAGCACAGACTAGGCTCCACCCTACCGACCACAAAGCAGTTCTCTTAAACCCTTCTCACGGTCCAATTGGCTCTTCTATCCCTTCTTACACCTTTCTGAGTTTACCAGAGGGACTCACTAGCCTGTAACTTAAATTGCAACCAAGACAACCCTTTGTGTAAGGGGGGGTGTACTCATTCTCATAATTCTATACTCAGCATTTAGTTAGTTTACTTATCTCCTAGCATAATTTATATATATTTAATAATCGTTGTCGAAATCATCATGAAAAATTCGGTTTAACTCGTAAAATTGCGTAATCCATGTTAGAATGACATACTTATAGTATATTCTTTCATATTTTTTTTTTGGTGGTGTATTTATTTTTATAAGTTTAAGTTAATATTTATATACAGATTAGTTTTTACTCAAAATATGTTGTATGGTGACTGAATATCAACGCATACTGAAGATGGACGGGTTTAACGTTAAATCTTATCGCTGAAGTTTGGGTAAATATTTATCAAAAAATTTACAGGGAGCTGTCCAAACAGAATACATTTTTTTCGGAAGGGAATAGCCCTAACTCTTGAACGCTTATATTTCTATGGGCGTAACCAAAGGGCCTGCCTACACAAAATTGCCACCCTGAAATCTTTTCAACACATTGAGATACCACATTAACGATGACTGACAGGATGCGACCATAAAGAAGAATTGTTCCTTCGACAAAAATATAATGTATATAATCAGAAACTTCGATGTGGTATTTTGCTTAGTTTTATAAGAAAATACCGGCATTAACAAAACGTTAACGAACAAAATGGACAGAAATAAATATAAATATTTTTAAGCTTGTGTTATCGATAGCTATTATTATTTCAGTAATAATTTACGTTCCACGACATATATTAGTTAAGCATTTTGGAAACAACGCAACACTAAATTTGCCAAATTGTCTACAAACAATCTTTTTTTTTTTTGAATTTTACTAGGTGAAACCACCCAAATACGAATGTACCATTATATCTACTGTAATGACAAAATTAACTAAATAGGCAATATATGAAAAAACTATATATACGTATATACTATGTATATATATGATATACTACTATTATATTATAGTATCTAGAATATATATATGTAGAATTTAAATGACTATAACTACCATATAGCTATATACTATATATATATCTATAATATATAATATACTCCTACTACTATATTACATATACCATATACTACATATCATATAACCCTACATATATTACCATAACACCACCTCAATCCCAGGTCCTGCAATCTAATAAATCACACTAACCACTACAGAAACAAACCCTTTAATATGCAACATAATAAAATTGATGCAGGTACTACTAAGAACCCCCGCGATCGTACTTATACCCTATATCCAACCTACACTATCTCACGTATACCAACGCTACCCGCAATATCCCCACTATAACTATACTACTTATACTATTACTACTAATACTCATACCTCATATTTTATACTATATGAGTACTATACATATATATACCTATATATACCTTCTTGTATTCCCTCAATGAAAGCAATATATACACCACTTCCATATATACTTAGTATATATTACCATATAACTATAATAATATACCCGATATATAGTATACACTACCACATACACACTATACCTATACTCATCCATACCGATATACTATAATACCTAAACATCTAACCTTACCTACCTACCTATACTTATATATATATATATATAATATAGATATAAATAGTACTTATATATAGCATATACGTCATAATCATTATACATCCCCAGTATCCCTAATATATATCACTATAATACTGACTAATAATACACACCTACTACTTACTACTATATATAATTACCACTATTATTACTAATCTAATACATACTATATATTATATATATATATATTATACTACTATACTTACCTATTATATATATATATACTATATATACCTTCGCTTAATAGTAATATATAATATAATTAGTATATATACTATATCTATATAATATATATATATATATATATATTATATATATATTATATAATTAATTATTATATATATATATATATATTCACTTTGCGCTGCTCCATCTTGTGATTGTTCAGCTCAAGAGAGAGATTCTCTTCGGAAACCTTTGTTTGAGATGTTTGTCAACTTTTGCACTGTTTTATGGCATTTTTATTTGTTCACGCCAGGAAGTTTTCAAGCGAAAATTAATTTTTCAATTGGGATCTCATAAAGAGAATACTCGCAATCTGACATCTTTGAATGCAGTTTCTGGGTCCGGAAGATGAAATAAAAATCATATGTAACATAAATTTATCAGAACTCTTTTTCTTCCTACCCTTTCCAATCCACATTGGTCATCCATAATTACGCCAAGCTTACTCGTGTATCCTTATCTCTACACTTAATGAACATTTGCTGACACAGTGTTTCGTAATACGTAGTTATTGTTGAGGTTGGATTAGACTAATCTATGTCTCCTGACAGTGGAAGAATTTGTGAAATTTTCTTGTTCCCTTAATTCTAACAATTTTTCATATCTTGTTCTTTAAGTTTTCAATGTGTTCACCACCCATCCTGAATTTCTTCTTTTTCTTACGAGAACTAACGTTATGTCGCTCTTCATTTTCTCTTGCAGAAATGAAATATTTGGTCAATATTAAGAATTTTGGTGTGTTGTTGTCTTTGTAAGCTGACTTTGCTTATTCGCGCTTTGTTGTTTCCTCCACCCCCCATCAAATGCAACTTTTTTCCGCGTGGAAGCAATGAAAGAAATGCCATTCGAGCACAATCCTGTTTTAACTACGGCAAATCTCTTATTGGTGATTGGAACTGTTAACAAAATTTTTTCTTATTCTTATACTGGCTACCACTTCATCTGAAAAATATACTAGCTTTTTCAACCTTTAGGCAATTATGTCCATTATATATATTTTACTACATATGTTTGGAAGACGGGAACAACTGATGTGTTGTGCTCTAAGTAGTTACTTAAAGCACAAAGAGAGTGACTTCTTAATTTGCTATTTTCATCTCTAAATATAGAACAAATGGGTGCAAAGTAGCTTGGTCATTGACCCAATGATACCCTTGAAATTCGTCTTGGACTACGTACGTGTTGTTCTCGGCAAAATCAGCCAAGATTATGCATTCATTTTCGTTTTTCTTTCTTTTCTTTAAAAAATTTCGATTGAATTTTAGAAATATAATGGTGACTTTTGAAATTTGCCAAATTTTCAACGCATTGAACATATTGATGAGTACTATATTTATATATATATTATATATATATATAGTATATATATATTATATTATAATATATATATATATAGTAATATATATATACTATATATATATATATATATATACTATATAATTATATATATATACTATATAATTATATATATATATAGTATCGGTACATACAGATATCAATAATAATTATGGATTTTTTTATATCCATCTTTTCCATACTGCTATATATAACTTTTTAAAACTTATTGAGTGAACCTTGTAATTTTGACAGTAGATATAATGGTACATTCTTATTATTTAAACTTAAAATTAATTTTTTCTTAACATTCGTTTTTCAATTTCTCCTTGGTGGCACACTTATTTCATCTATGTCTAATGTATTTGTCTTGAACTTATAAATTTAATAACAATACCTATGCAATTAAACACAATTTAAAAAAACTTTTTTTTAGCGCAATATTTTGAACTTCTGTTTTTCTTATTAAACAGACAGCATACCACAGTCAATAATTGGCAGGTGAAAGAAATATATGCCGTAGTCTGCTTAGTTTAATGACAGCAATATTGGAATTCGCTATTACAGCAAAGCATATTAATCCATTAGGAATATTTTCCGAAAACAATTGGTAGTTACTGCGAATGGTATTTAAAGAATAGACAAAGCTTGAAACAGATGTTAAGTTAACCCTACTTTACGTATGTATCTCACACAATTTTATACGTTAAATTCAGTTTCTTCTTTTATATAATACACCACCAGGAAAATGGAATTTCTATCCGATTTTTAACAGTGTACAATTTTTCGATTCCATTTTCATGTGAAATATTATTTTCCCCAAAAAAAAACAGAAAAGGACAATGTACCTTAAAGTTCCCTAACAATCAATCTCTATGAAATTTGGTATAAGGATTACCAATATGGAGATATGCCTTAAAATGTTACCTCTATTTCTATTAAAGGTGATAAATTTTGGCTCCACCTGGTCAACATTTTGGCTCACCCTGTTACAAGCAGAGTAAATCTACAAAAACAAATGGTGGTTTTGAACTTTTCATGGATAACATTAACGCCATGCAAAATATAAAAGTTTTCAAAAATTATCGAGGCCAACTTCCATTATGGGAAAAAATGGATTTGACATATATATATTATATATATATATATATTTATATATATATATATATATATATATATATATATAATATATATATATTATTAAAATATATATATCTAAAAATATATCTATTATATTATATATTATAGTCTTCTAATAAATATCAGTATATATATATATATACTATATATATTATATTATATAATATATCTATACTATATATATATATATATATAATATATATTCTATATAATATATAGTTTATATATATATTATAGTATATATATATATTATATTATATATTATAGTATATTATATATATATATATATATAATATATATATATATATATATTATATATATATATATTATAAAATATATATATTATATATACGGTATATATATATTATATATATATATATATTATATTATATATATTATATTTATATATACAGATATATATATATTATATATATTATATAGTATATATATTAAAAATTGTCCACACGATTTACAGAAATTGAGTATTGCATATTCTGGTGTTGTTAGCCTATTAAGAGCAGTTTTAAAAATCAATTTGAAAACTGTACGTGAAATTACATTGCAAAAAGACTTAGTTGGATTAGGGTACGTACAGTATTCATGCAATTTAATGTTATTTTCTTGTACTTTTTTAAACTATACTGTTTTACTGTAATTACTTTTATCTGCGTTGAAGAAATACCTTTTGGCCTCGTTGAATAGAGTAGTGGTCACTAATAAAGTTTTCTATACCATTTTGAAATAATGAATATTTTATGTAATATTTAATATTTTAAGTAATATTTAATAAGTATTTTATTTTAGAATTCCAGAAGATTTTGCTTCAGATATTTGCAAAATTGTATTTGGACCTGCCCACAGCAATATCATGTGTGAAATTGTTGCTCACAATCCTCATCTTCCCAAGCTTGAAGCGTTTAATTGGAATGTAGATGTTACGTTGTCTAATAAGTACGTAGCCTACTCTATTTATATATATATATGAATTACTAAATCCCCATTTCTTATAAATTTGTCTTTGTTAATAGCCCAGTCAAATTAGATTGAGTGGAAAAATACCGGAGTTTTGAAACTTGACTCACTTGTTCGTAGTAGTCTACAGTGCAAGATACTAAAAGTCCTCGAGGGTAGGGGAGTATGCGGAGGGTGGGGGGATCCATTTAAGGGTCCCTTTTTTCACGTTTCCTCAGATATCTCAGAAGAAAATATTGAGTTTAACAAAAACAGGACTGTATACAAAATTAAAGTAGAGTAAATTCTAAAAAAAAAAATGTCCTATTTATTTTCTTTGTGGAATAAATACTTCAAAGATACAAAGCATGCAAATCAGTGATATTTGTAAAAAAATGTGTTTTTCATGATTTAAAGCAATTATTTCAGAAACTATTAGTCCTAGCAAAAAACTTGCCATATACGAAATTACAGAACAGAAGACGAAAATTGTTATACAGAAGATTTGTTTTCTTTTTTTGTAGAATAATTCTTACATTTTTATATACAAGGCTACGAAATAAACAAACTTCCCACATTTTATATTTTCAATTTCATCATCACATCATATATAATGTTATAGAATATAAAAGTTGTACACAATTAGGGTTGGTGAACAATACTTACTACAACTAAAGGCATTATATTTCAATTTTCATCATCACATTCATATTAGTATATTAATATAGTCACGTTATAAAGTTACATCCTAGAAGGTCTGGATATTAGGTCTCGTCCTTAATAAATGCTCATAAAAATAATAAAGAAATGAATAAATAACTGCTAACTTAGTTTATGGTTTATCTAATCATAATATATATTATTTATCCATTTACATATACATTGGTTTATCGTGTTACAATCTAACTCACTTTTATACAAATTTCATGTTCTTCATCGGAGATGTCCTCCTCGAGCTCCTCATGCTCTGGGGAATTCCATCCTTTGTGACACAGGTATCCCAGAGCAGTTGCTACCATAGACACGCCCTAAAAGATATGAGAACAATTCTTACACGCAGTTCTTATCCAAATTCATCATCGCCACCACAATTATCGCCACAACCAGATTGCAACATTTGGCCCGGCACTTAATATTTAACACAATACGAATGGAAACAGAAACATCAACAAAGATCTTTAAGAAATATGTTGTTCAATTATACATTCAGGGCTCCGCTGCAGTACTATGGTACATAGATAGAGGGTTCTCAGTGCTCAAGTAAGTCGTTACTCTACAATAATTAAAATAATGCGAATATCGCACCACCAAGATCCTTCCTGGTGGCAGGATGTGTTTGCACAGCCACTGCTTGTCAACTTAGATCATTAAATCATTTAATTAAGCAACTGCACTAGAGCTGAGTCTTTTGCAATCGAGTGAGCAGATCGGAAACAAGATAGGCTTACGTTTGTATTATAAACCGATTATACATGAATGCAGAATAATCTCAGTGAGCGTGTTAAATTAGATCAACATGTAGCTTTGTAAGGTGTTCCGACGGACAATGTTTTTCTCTGTCAGCTTCGCTCGCATAGTGCAATACATACACAATGAGCAACTAGAATGCAGGAATGGCTTTAGTATCTACTATATCACTATTTTACTCAAGAGCAGAATCATTGAAGACCAACGTAGATCTTGTGCCCTTACTATCTTATACATCAAGAAAGAATTTTAACAACCCACTAATTGGGACAGTGTTTGAAAGACAGCTTGGTGAAAAAAAATTTTTTCATATGTTTCTGTTAACTTCCTAGGATGAGTATTTTTCATTTGTGATTTCATCTTTTTCTATAACTCTCCTGCGTTTTGAAAAAAATCATTTCGGTTTCTTCGATGGAGCCAATGCGATTCTCACCTTGCGTCTGACAAAGCTTTCATCACTTCCTCATTGTCTTCTCTCTTCACCCTGATTAAACCCCCTCTGTGTTATATCAGTAATTTCTTCGATCTTCGCCATTAGTCACCACACTCACTTGTCGTCAGCAATCTCTACCAGCTGTTCTTCTCTTTCTGCTTTCAATGCCTCTTCTAACTTGACATTTTTCCTTGAGATAGCATAATTATTATTTTAATTTATTATCTCGTTTCGTCTTCGTGAGAGAAAATTCGTGGAATAAGTTAATTCTATACAGTGATCGCAATGGGATTATCGAATTAATCGTCTATTGTCATCCTATTTATAGGCAAAAATTCCGGCTTCATATTTCATTCCTCAGATACATCACGTCTGGCCATAGGCGTCTATTTTCTCGCAGGGCTCATTCAGGGTAAGAATCATCACTACCTATGCAAAAAACACATAAAATATATTAAAGAGAAAATTCAAGGTTTTATTATTTACTTTTCTATAATTAAATATTCATAAAATGATATTATAATAACTATTAATAACAAATATATTAGTATGTTATTTAATATCTATAATATACGTCTATTTTATCTAAGTTTATTATATATTATATATACTAATAAAATATTAATTATATATTATTTAAATTTAATATATATATATTTAGCAATTTATACAAAAGAGTAAATAAAAAAGATATATACTATTATATGTACCAATAATATTCTTCTCTTCTATGTGCTTTTGTTACCCTGTTGCTGTTTTGCCTCGACAAGATTGGGGTAAGGTGCTGTACAGCATCAGGAGAAAAAGAAACAGCAGTAAGGAAGAACACTTGACAAAACGTCGAAAGAAAGCACAAAGCCTTACCAGTAGCACACTTCCTCATGTACATTAATTAGTTAGATTTAGAACAGATTGAGCCCAATGTTTTATATAAGAGCATATTTAGGACCACATTAGATAACAGCGACGTAGACCTCACTATGGTAAATCGTTCAGTGAGGGTGTTCATATATAATTTAAACATAAACCTGGCAACATGGATTTTGTGTGTAGTTACCACAGACCATGACCACATCCATATCATATTATTCATAAACACACAACCAGCCATATCTCCCTGTCGAGATGCTATTCATGCCATTGATTTTATTTAACAAGATGCCTTCTGGCCAAACTCCACATCTTTTTCTTCTCCCTCAGACATATCCGTTTCAACCCAAGTTCTCTAATATCCACATCAGGGTTCTTCGGATGGTCTCCCTACGTTTCCTTAGGGCACGGATCGGTCCCAACACAGCTCTCACACTTATACATCCGCTTAACCAACGACTTTCCTATAATCCATCCTTTCCGCATGACAAACCATCTCAACGAAATTTATATTTTATTCTATACAATCATATATAACCCCTTTCTTCACAAAAAATAAGGTAAATTTACTTTAGATTAGATTCACACAATCAACCAATACTCTAAATAACCCGTATCATTTCCTTCACTTTATTAATTCTTTTTACACCTAGCATTGCACCCTTAAGAATTCGATCCATACGGGTCGAACTCATTTAGTAAACTTTCGAAATATACCTTCCTGTATTCCAGACCATAGGTCCTACATTGCTACCATCATATCCAATATAACAGGTAACATACATACCTCATGTAAGTACTCTACGACGCACATCAAGTATTCTTTAGTCCCTTTAACATTTCACTACAACGATCTTTTAATTGCACCAGCCCCATTCCTGGCACATTCACAACTTTCTCTACTTAAACTCTAAGCATATTATTCATCGTTCCCAACTTTATCCATCTATATCTCTAATCATACCCTAAAATACTTTAAAACTTCATGCACTACTTGCTTCTAGTCTGGCTCATCACTATCTTAATCATAAACTTACTACCTGAAGTTGATCTTGGTTTCCATCACTCACATCCATATACTTACTCTTTTATCTAGGCGTTACTTTCAAACCTCCTTTTCTCATTACCCTGCCAATTATCTTCTTCCACCTAAATCCCCCTCAACGTCCCTCTTCAGACTTCGGCCACACAGAACCAAATCCTATGAGTACGATAAGTAGGCATATACGCACCCTCGCATCCTCTCCATTCTCCATTCTATTCTAACCACCATTTCTGCCATCCCTTATTGAACTAATCTATCCCGAATCACCCAACTCTCAGAATTCTCATTAATCATAACCACCATTAATGAACCATTCAGAGATAACTCTAAGAGAACATAAACATCATAAATTTCCATGTCCTCCCACTTCCGCCTCTATTCATTCCTAAACCTAATCACCCAATATGACACCTATTTAATTTCTTATCAACACGCTTCACACTAATACGGTAATACGGTTCTCCCACTACATTTTCGTAATCATCATTCAAGAAGTCCTAACCTACCAAATCCTACACACGATAAATATCCATCTAACAATAATCTTTGCCAATATAAACAAGTCTATCCCCTCATTAACTCTATCATAACAGCCTGTAATTAGATAAACTCCATAAATAACCTAAATATTAAACTTTTTCTCTTACTTTTATATTATAGCACAATCAATCACTTAAGCTTTTGTTCATGTTAAAAAGATTTTGAGTCGCAACACATCCTCTTTACCACTTTCTAAAACGCGAAACTCTTGTTCAATTCACATTCAATCAGTCCTCTAATTTCTAGTTCTCCTTCTGCACGTCAACTCGGTTCGACGGGGAAGCATTTATGACCAAGCATATACCATATATCCCTACGGAACACTATCAATATAACTTATATCCCCTACATTTCAATACTATCCTTATCAGTTCGCGCATTTATTTATACCCTTAGCTTTAACACGGAGTACTCATTACCACGCATACTCTAAACTCCATCCCTTGGAAAACTATAAGACCCCTCCTATTTAAACGCTATTTATTTACAAACCTTCCACAACATTCCAATCTTAATCACACCCATACATTTTCGCCTCTCGCTCTTATATATATATATATACTATATATATATTCTATATATATATTCAATACTCTATATAATATAAATTAATATATATATATATATATATATAATATATATAATAATTATATTATAATTAATCATTAATATAAATATATCTATACATAATAATATATATACTACTCTATTATCTAGAACGTCTAGCAGTGGCTGCTAGGAAAGAACGCCTAGTAAGGCGCATAGTGTTAGGTTGGTCACCACGACTTCAATACCCAAGTAGGACGCTGGTGAATCAAAAATCATCCGCGGGGTAGCTTAAGTATGGGTAATTATTATCTACCCATGGGGGCACAGCATATATATAACTTCGGAGCTGCGAACCTAGTATTTGGTACGGGCGATTCGGTTTGGGATCAGATGCCGGCCCTTAAGTTCGATTTTTCCTGCTGGTCCATATTACTATACACCCGATGTTTAACAATTACACCCTGCAGTCAGGGGATAAATTGATCTTCGTTAATTAGGATAGTTTTTATATATATATATATAAAAATAATATATATATATTATTCAGTACTATATATATTCTATCTATAATATATATATATTTAATATATAATATACTATATAATAATTATCATATAATAATGAAATTTCTTATTTTAATCATTTAATGTAGAGTGTGTATATATATACTTAATAATAGATAATCTTATATATAATATGTATCATTAAAATGATATATAATATAATTTTAAATATATATACCATAATATATATATATTTAATAATATAATTAAATATAATAATATTAAATATATATCCAATTATATTTATATAATATATATTAATAGCGGATTGATACGTAGTTATCAGTATCGGCATGTAAATCGGCCTTTTTGGGGTATGTCGGTATCTTAGTATTTTGGTATTAAATAATAATTGGCCAGTAATTCTTATACTTTCTTGGGTGAAGAATTATTGAGAACTTTCAGATTCAATAACACTATGTAACTAAAAAAATATATTTTTGTTTTATTCTTGTTTTTTATATGAAATTTATATTTATCTTGCATGCTAGATTATGTAGCAGAAATGCGCTTTCATATTTTTGACGTTCAAAAATGGAAATTGTGTAGAGTTAATTTGCAATATATTTATGGTTCTTGGCATTATTAAAGGTTGTTAATGATGACATCTCTTGACTACTGTAGGTCTTATTACAATTTTTATTTGATGTTTAAATTTACGAACATGTAACTTTAAAAGACTTTTCTACTTGATCAATGATGCAATACTACATCTTGACGCTGGCCTCAAAATATAAGTCAATACTTTAATATGCCAAAAACATGATTAAATGAATGAGTCACATTAGATTTTACTCTCCATCAGCAGGATTTGAACATTGGGAGCACCGCGTTTGCAGCGTTTAACAATAACGCGGGATTGCTCTAACCATCCTAGAACCATCCACGGTCCCTAAATAAAAAAGACCTCTCAAGCAATGTAGTTTTTTAAAGCACGCCGGTATTTTTCCTCTCCTATAATGGGGGTGCTGAGTATCAAAGGCGCTGGCCCCATTAATGAATGAGTCACAAGGAGATTTTACTCCCTCCATCAGCGGGGAATTTGAACATTTGGACACCGCGTTGCAGCGTTAACAATAACCGGATGCTCGTGTTTTTCTCTTGTGAATCGATTTGGTTTCTCTTATCAAAACTCACATATAATCACCCATCATGGTACTATCTCAACGTCCCTGGTATCGCCTTCCATTGTTGAATATATCTGGCGAAAATCTTTCCGCCATGTTTTTCTTCTCATTACATTTCCCTAAATTCTCTTCGAGGCTGTCGGAAGAAGTTGGCCAGAGATGCCGCAGTTGTTTATTATATATTAGCTTACCTGTAATGACATACAGACACCGGGGCTTCCCATTTTTTTTTAATAGGAAATTCAATGAGCCTTTTTTACAGCCGTTTTTGTATTTGGGATCTTTTCTATTTGCTCCTAAATCGAATCCTTGAACCACATTACGGAATGGACACCAGGCATCAATTTCAATTATGCATCTTTTCTTTCAATTTTCAACGGATTTTATAGCCAATCAGAATGTTTTTTCAATGAGCTCATCATCTTCTAGAAAAAGAGAAAGAGAAAACATGATATATTGATATATTATATATATATATATATTTATATATATATATAATATAGTTATTTATATATTATAGGGGTATATCACCAGTATATATATATATCATTTATAATATAATATATTATTATGTATATATATAATATATATATATACATATCTCATTATATATAAGTAAGTAAGTATATATATTAATATTTTAATTCCTATCACCCAGTTGGTATTATTATAAATAATATAAATAAATATTATCATTATCTATAATTATTATGGTTGCTTTATTTATTATACACTTTCACAGGAATCCATATCAGTCATTATTATATGTATATGATATATATTAGGTTATTTTATCTATATGATTTAATTATCAATCATAATATATATATATATATGTATAGTCTATTATATATATATATATATATAACAAAGCCGCTTGAATACTATAGTTATATATATATATATATATATATATATATTATATACATATATTATATATTATATATATATATATATATATATATATACTATATATATATCATTATATATATATATATATAATATATAATATATATATATAAGTATCTTTAGGGTCAATCCATTTTTTCCGTACCGCTGATGGCGGCTCGATAATTTTTGAAACTTTTATATTTCTGCATAGGTCGTTAATGTTTCCAGTGGTTGCAAACTGTGTTCAAAAACCACCATGTCGTCTTTTGTAGTTTACTCCTGGATTGTAACAGGGTGGTTCCAAAATGTTTGACAGGTGGAGCAAATTATTTATCCACTTAACTAGAAGTAACATTTTGAGTCATAATCTTCCATATTGGGGTAATTCTATATTTCCTCAATTTCATGGAGAAGAGAAGCTCTGATTTTATTGTTAGTGGATTACTATTTAAGTCATTTGGCCTTCTCCTGCTTTTTTTTTGGGGAAAAATAATATTTCACCAAAAAAAATGAAATCCGAAAAAATTGTGTTAAAAATCGACGAAATTTCCATTTTCGTGGTGTATTATTAAAAAGTACAGGAATATTCATTTAATGATATAAAATTTGTTGTGATGATACATACTAAAGTATGGGTTAACTTAATTTTTTTTTTGAAGTTTGTTAAATAATTTTTCAAAAAAATTTTACAGGGTGTCAAAAATCATTATTTCGCACAGATCGGTAACTTTTTGAACTTCTATAAATCACTCTCTGGGATGGGTGTTATTTACGTGCTTTCAAATAAAAAATTTCTGAGGCAGTCATATCCTTGAACCCCTCATCCACCGTACACCCATCAAATTTCAGTAAACCCCCAAATATTTGAACTTTTGTTTATTTGTTGCATATGTTCTTAAGAAATATTCATCCCATTTCAAAAATCCAAAAAAATAAATTTTTTTTAAGTTCGATTAATTAAGTTTATTTTAAAAAAGTGATAGGGCTAAATTTAAGGGTAAATATTGTGGAATCTACATTAGCCCTTACCTTGAATTTGTTGATTTCAAAAGATTTTTTTTGCTCTTCAATGAATACAAGACACAAAGAGAACTCTGTCTTATGGTTTTAGTAATCTATCAATTAAAATCTTAGTTAGGGTAAAATTGATTTAGCAGAAGGTAAAGAGAATAGAGATAGGTTGATAGTGAAAATATTGAAAAATGAATGAAGAAGAATTTACCTCTATACACTTTTACATTTTGATTATTACTTTGATTAACACAAACACGGACTAAAGCACTCAGTAACGGCTTTTTGAATTAGAAAGTTTAATGTGGGCAGATTGTTCCGCAAAGACATTGTGATTTTTTAGTGAATTTAGTGAAAATGGATACCACATGTAGACAAATAAAATATCAAATATTACAGCTAAAAACTAAATAAATAAAAATACTGTTTAATAGCAAATAGTTTATAAATCCATATAAAATAACAAAACCTGACCTTTTTCTCTAGAAATAAAATACTAAAATTAAGCATAAAACGATATGCAGAAATTTATGTGGAAGTATAATTTAAATTCGCTTCATTTTTTTATATCCACCACTGAAGAGATGCGGGTGCAAGTGAAACCAAATTTGCTTAATTAAAAGAATTAAATTTTTTACAAATCCGATAAATTCCTGCGAAGGAATTCTTGGACACTTGACAGCGCCTGTTTTCTATTAGTCTTTCTTTGACTGAGAATGAGAGCTGGAGAAAATTTGATTCTGTTGGATGAGTCCAGTTGGAGGTGAAATTCTATATCCTGAAGTTGGAAGGTTGTACTCTACAATAAGCAAGTATCCACTATTACTTGACTAACTTGAATTTGAATTTGAGGGATTAACTTGATCTGTATTTTCCATTGTTTTGACCATCTGAATTGAAGAGATCACTGCTTGCTTCAGCATCAGTTTCTCCACTGGAGACAGAGTGGGTACTAGATAACTCCAATGGGAGAGATGACAAATAGAATAGTGACAGGTTTGTCCCATGCTCCCTTTTTTAATAATCACAACTCCTGATCTTCATCGTCCAATCACCCAACAATGACTTCCAGAATCTTTACCCAAAGCCAGAAGGGTCCTTAGGCTTATAGGGTGTGTTGTATCAACTATATCTCCAACTTAATTCTGTTGTCCACTCTGACTGATAGAGATTCTTCTACTAGTCTGGCGCAAATTTAATAGAAAAGACTCATACCATAATTCCCTGAAAAGATCTCCAAAAACTCTACTTGAGCAGTAGGTAGAGTTAATGGCTAAAGTCTTGTTGTGAGGAGGTAAGTTTTTTCACCCATATTGGGGGTTGGAAACTCAAATTGAATATGAGGTTTTTAGAATTGCCATATAAGTAGGCTTTCTTTATATTATATTAAAGGAATTTGTGGGGCAATAACTTTCCAATCATTCATATGATGACCTATAGGTTAAGAGGTCTTGAATTGATAACAATGGTTGGTGATCTTTGAAATACTTGTTAACAGTTGAAAGTAAGTTACGGTTTGCTTTTACCTATATAGTTTTTATAGAGACCATCCCTTTAAACTGTTCGTAATCATTCTCTCCCAAACTTGATCCCACATCCAACTGAATAGACGGAAATCTTGATAATTTTTTGAATGGTTATTGATAACGCATATGTTGGCAAACATATTTGAAGACAAAGATTCTAAAACAAGAATAATTTTCTCACATTCTGACAAAATTATTTCATTATCTTGAAAGTACACAGAATTGGATGGTATGCCTAATATTTTTGTGAAATTTGGGGATGAAAGTAAAAAAGGATTCAGTGGACATATCTGGAAGGACAATCAACATGAATAGCTCTGATATTATAAGGCAGGTGAAAATTAACAGATACATTTTTTGAAATTCCTATCATATAATCCTTACACGAGAATGCCGCTGTAAAGTCCACGCCAGTTGCTTCAAAAGGCCGCACAAAAATTAACTCTATGATGAGGGAGAGGATATTCCATTTTTGGATATTTTAAAGGAATGGTAAACTGTTAAATTTTTTGCATACTATACAGTCTGCACAAAACATTTTTTACAGCCTGCCTTGCCTTGGTAATAATCCAGAAGCCATGAGCTTGATGAAATTGATAGTGGTTTGAACACCCAAATGTTGACATCTTGAGTGAAAGTCTCTTATGATTAATCTAGTGAGGTGGTTATCCTTGCAAGAAGAATTGGATTTATCACCATCAATCATTATATAAAGTGTCTTTGGCATTCTACTTTGGATCGGATTAAAGGCCTTTTCATTATGAATAAGTTAAGTTTGATTGACCAAAGCGGTGGAATTTTCATCCTTTTTAGGAAATTTTGGACGAAATAATATCTCCTAGAAAAACAATGCTGCATGCTTATCTTCAACCAATAGAGTTGGGCTTTTTGATCACAATCTTCATTCCAGCCCTTTACTCCTTCTAATGAATTTGAATATTTTTGAAGTTTACTTTATAAAGCCTATGCACACTTGAGTAAACTTTATTGTAATAAGACTGAGTAGCTACCAACAGATTGTGGACAATTGCAAAATTGAAATGCGTAATGCCAGGTAAAGAACAAACATTAAGTTTACTTTTTATATGAAATTGATCTAAAAGAAACCAAGAAGGACCCTTTAGCCATAATGGCGAAAATTTTGAAAGAAAAGTAGAGGTTGTAACACCTCTGGTATTCAAGATCAGCTGGGTTTTCAGCAGTATTGGTGTAAGCATAAGAAATGGATACTTTGTACTCTTGCTAAACTTGATTTTTGATTTGATAAATTTCTTTGAGCCTATTATTTACAAAAATATTTTTATTTTTTGCTCTTCCAGATAGGAGCCATGAAAGGACAATTTGAGCATCTACAAACACCTTTATGTTTTTGAACTGAACATTAGAAAATTCTGATAATATTGATTTGATACATTTGAAAAATAAGAACACAGACAACAACTCTACATTTGGAGGGAGCCACCTTGGCCTTTTGAGAATATTAAATTAGAACCTTGACTAATACTATAAACGACAAACAATAACAAAGATGAAGAAGCCTCCACAAAATCACGAATAAGGTTTGAGGAGGAGAAGGTGAGAAGCACACCCTTTCAATTTCAATATTATGTAAATTTATTTAAATCTGAAACATTTTTGAAGTAATAATTTTAAAAACATCAGCAGGGACCTTTTCATTCCAATCGAGACCTAATTGCCATAATTTCATAATTAATAACCGAACCTCTTAAAGTTACGGGTAAAAAGATATTTTAAAGGATCAAAAAACCTTTGGACACAGCAGATAACAACAATCTTTTGGTATTTGCCAGCATTAATTGAAAAGTTGGTGCTACGATAAAATTCTGTAAAGAGGAATTAAAAATCTATACAAGAACCTTATCTTCTGATTTCTGATGTTGAACTATTCTACCCTAGCAAAAAGGGACGCAATTGCAACTGATCAATTTTTTTTTTTTTTTTTTTTATTTTTTATTTTTTTTTTTTTTTTTTTTTTTTTTTTAATCAGATGTGCCCAAAAGTGATGGAAACCAACATCTTCCATTCTTTTGTTGCATTCAAAATAATAAAGTTCTTTTAAATTGTTGTAGATCATTGCCACTAATCATTAAATTATCTACACAAAAAAATATACTTTAATAGAATCTGAGTACATGCATATAAGGATTAAAATGAGCATGATGTTTAATGATATAATTGAGGATGAAAGGGTGAGGGAGTAATAATCTCATGGTTGAGTATCAATAAGCCTTTAATTGACCATTACTTTTGCCAAAAAAAGCAAGCGATTGCCGGTCCGATTCGCATAGATTATTAACTTAATCTGAAGAAGGCTTGTTTAATGTCCGCTAACAAGACAAACTGATTTGATCTGAACCGGAATCAATTGACCACAACAGGAGGACATAAGATCTGGTCAAGTGTAGGTTGCCTCATTTAGAGATGGTAAGAATTAGTTTTAAGAGAACAGGTAAACACAGGCCTGACCTTTGTTGAAACTTGTTCATCAGTTTTGATAACAGGTCTGTGAGGCACCCAAATATAATTTTTATACTCAGAGGGAGATAAACTGAACTCTTCAATAATACCATCAGCTAATTGTTGCTGAAAGCATCAATCATCTTTTTAACTAAATCTTTTATTTTTAATTTTTCATGAACTCTATTAGCACTGCAAGAAGCAATTGTTATAGTTTGATGGAAACAAGGGAAGTTTATCTTCAAACCATGGAAGATCTTATATGATATTTCCCATCTTTGAACTCTATACACATCTTTGAATTTTTCATCTGTATTTCATAATCTTCAGATTATTATTATTCATCCTTCATATACCTAAAGGAACTGCTAATTTGAACATAGTTTCGTAATACCTTGCTCTACCTCTGAATTACTTAGGATGTGGCTCATCTAAGGATAAAAATAAGAATGTACAGGGTTTATGACATTAACTTAACCAAAGTATGGTTAACTGCAATTGATTTTGATTTTGACCATGAATGTGGATTTTGAATTTGGAAATCATCCCACTGTACAAATACATTAGTAAGGGATTTGAAACTCTTATTTGATTATTGTATATACAATTAAATTTCCAAATGGAATAATAGAACATCTCTTAACTTAAAAGCAGATCCACTCAAACTTTTAATCAATTCTAGTTGAGAGAAAAAAATCTAATTAAATCGATGCCAAATCGTCTGAAACAAGTCACGAAAAATGAGTTATTAGCCTCTTTATAGCCAGAATCAGCCAATATGTAGATTTATTTTTTAAATTATTAGAAATGTTCTACGAGCTTAATCTCGTAAACTTAATTTAAG
>JABUQX010090558.1:0-28778 GCA_015478945.1 Trachelipus rathkii | reverse complement strand
CATTGTACTTCGTTCAGCTCAATGGTGTTTAGCCGTTTTCGCATTTATCGTAGAAACAACTTCCCGCTTCGTGTAGAAGCACTTCATCTTGTGCATTTCAGCTTGCATTTCGTCTTTTTCAGGTGGGACCCCCTCTGGAAGGGTTCCCTAAGAATCCGACTAACTCCTCTGGTAATCAGATCTGCTGGGTTTTCAGCAGTACTGATGTAAGCATAAGAAATGGATACTTTATACTCTTGCTCAACTTGTTTTTTGATTTGATAAATTTCTTTGAGCCTATTATTCACAAAAATATTTTTATTTTTGCTCTTCCGGACAGGAGCCATGAAAGAACTATTTGAGCATCTACAAACACCTTTATGCTTTTGAACTGAACATTAGGAAATTCTGATAATATTGATTTGATATACTTGAAAAATAAAAACACAGACAACTCCTCCAAAGATTTGAAGGGGGTCACCTTGGCCTTTGAAAATATTAAACTAGAACCTTGACCTATACTATAAACTGCAAAACAATAACAAGATGAAGCATCACAAAATATGAATAAAGAGTTTGATGATGAAGGTGAGAAAGCACACCTTTCAATTTCAATATTGTGCAATTTACTTAAATCTGAACACAGAAGTTAAGAAACTAAAACATCAGAGGGACCTTTTCATCAATAGAGGGCCCCAATTGCCATAATTTCCTAATTAATAACCAACCTCTTAAAGTTACGGGTAAAAAGATATTTAGAGGGTCAAAAACGTTGGACACAGCTGATAACAACGATCTTTTGGTATTTGCATCGGCATTAATCAAAAATTTTGCTAGTTTTAACTTATCTGTAAGCGGATTAAAAAGATATCCCAGAACCTTATCTTCTGACTCCTGATGTTGAACTATTCTACCCTCTTCTTCCATAACAGCTCTTAATTGATCATTATTAAAGTCCCAACTTCTAAGATGGAAACCACCATCTTCCATTCTTTTGTTGCATTCATGATAAAGTTCCTTTAAATGTTGTGGATCATTGCCACTAATAATTAAATCAACAAAAAAATTATTCAATAGAATCTGAGTACATGCATCATCCTTATAAGACTGGGCATGATGCTTGATGATATAATTGAGGATGAAAGGTGAGGATGTGAAACCAAAAACAATGGTTGAGTATCGATAAGCCTTTAATTGACCATTACTTCTCAAAAAAAAAAAGCAAACGCGATTGCGGTCTTCGATAGATTTTAACTTAATCTGAAGGAAGGTTTGCTTTATATCTGATAGCATAACAAACTGATTTAAGATCTGAACCAGAATAAATGTTCTAATAAGGAAGACATAAGATCTGTTCCAGTATAGGCTACCTCATTTGGAGATGGTAAAGAGTTTTAAGAGAACAGTTAAACACAGGCCTGACCTTTGTTGATACCTACTTGTTCATCAGTTTTTATAACAAGTCTGTGAGGAACTTAGTATAATTTATATTTAGAGGGAGATACTCTGAACTCTTAATAGCCTGCATCAGCTAACTATTGCTGAAAAGAAGCATCATCATAGAGGCTTTAACTAAGTGTCTTCTTTCTAAATTTTTATGAACTCTTATTAAGTACTGAAAGAGCAATATTATAGTTTGAGGGCAACAAGGGAAGTTTATCTTCAATCCATGGAAGATCTATATGATATTTTCCGTCTTTGAACTCTATACCACCTTTGATTTTTCTATGTTTCAAATCATCTTCAGATTTATTATTATGCATATCTTCAAGAATGTATATCAAAGATATCGATAAATGGATATATTATTTAAAATATATCATTTTATTTCCTCAGAAAATATCGATATTTGATGCTATTATAATCCGATTATAATTTGATATATTATAATCCAATATATATATATCATATATATATATATATATATATATATATATATAACCTTAACCAATATGCTATAACTGCTGCTCTTAATAATATTATGTATATATATAATAACTGCTGCTATATAGCCTCCACTAGGCGACCTACATAGTTAAAAAATAACGATAGCTACACTAAAATTGAATAAATTTTTGGAATCAGGGGCAAATTTCAGTTATGAAAAGTACAAAATAAATTAAAACTAACAAAATAAAAAAATATATATATAACAAAGTTTTAGGGACGTACAATGTTTTTTATTTTACAACGACGGAAATCATTTTGTTAACAGATTTATTTGCATTCTTAAACAATGAGCAGTTGTTAGGTATTTTACAGTATTACGGTGTTAAGGAGAGCGGTGACAGGATGCCGTTTTCCGTGTAAATCTGAAGGTCTAAGTGGCGTCCCGAGAAAACCTATACAGTAATACCCGAAGAGCTAATTCCCAAAAGTTTCTACCCTAACATAAACACCATTTAAATACGACGACAGAGCTCTGAGATCAGAGACGGTGGCAGTGACAGATGGGACGAGACGTAAGGAGATAAAAACTCAATTAGGTTAGGCTAATACGACTAACGGCCAATCAAACTTTATGGGGAAAGGTTACGTAAATTTCCGCAAGGTTAGGTATATTTCTGAAAGATTATATGCGGATATGAAAGATTACATATGTGACTGAAAGATAATGTTTGAGGTATCTCTGCATTTATTACAGCTACTATCATAAACCAAGGATTCAAACGACAAATGAATAAGCGAACTTTGCTATATTTTTATTTATATATTTACAGATATGAGTAACTCATCTACAGAAAATGAAAAAAAACAGAAGAGCAGTTCGCTGATTCAAATGATGTCCAACAAATACCATCCGAAGTGACACCATGAAATGATGAAGCAAGATGGTGTGGTATGAAAAAATAATGGGATGTATGATGCAAAACAATAAAGTAATACTCAGCTTGGACTTTAATTGACGACCTTAATATCCCTGAGAGTTTGGTCCAAGTTCCAACAGCACTTGACTGAAGGTGAGTAAAGATGTATTCAGGTACTGTGAAAACAAAATAAACAAAATCTTCTTTAGAACAGAGCTTCTGCCCAAAACAAAATGAAATTACACTTGGAACTAAAATGATGATGTTCCACCAGGAACTGAAAATGACGAAGTTCCACCAGGAACTAAAATAAATTTCCACCCAAGATTTAAACAAAGGGTTGCTGCAGAAGTTCCACCCGGAACTAAAAAAGTTTTCGGCCAAAACTTAAAACCTTTAAGAAAAAGAATTCATAAATAAATGAACTCAAATAAATAAATAAATAAATAAATAAATGAATAAATAAATAAATAAATAAATAAATAAATAATAAAAATAAGGAATGAAAATAATAAAGGTTTGTAATGATATTTCATAGCAAGTATGAAATGAAACATACCCTATCGGAAGTAGGGTGTGTACTTTCCACAACACAACTCAGGAAAGTAGAAAAACTGAAAGATCTGATCTGACTTCGGATCTGATAAGGATTCCTCTCTGTATAAAGGGAAAAGTTCATTAGCGTTGCAATACGTTGGGAACAGGAAAATCATTTCAAGTATGACAGGTATTGCAATACGAATACTTTAAGGCATGTTGATGATATAAACTCACGGGTTTGGGAAGTCAGGTTGGTTCGTAATGGGGAGGATATCTAAAGAACTATAATCAACTCTCCCACAGATTGACATAAAGCATAAAAACACCTGAAACTACTTGTTAGAAAAATACCCTGAAATCTTTTATAAATGCCTAAAAAAAGATGATTAATGCAGATGGGAGAAATAATGATTAGTTCAAAAGTTTGTTGTTCCGGCAGAATTTATGCGATATTCATTAATTTTAGGGACTTGTTCGTTAAGGGATAACGAATTACTACCCGACCTAGCTCAACACGAGTTGGTTCATCGGGTAGATAACAAGTTAATCGTCATAGCCACGGGAAACCACTCCAAGAGTTCTCAATTTCATCCTCAGATTCTTACAGTCAATGTCTCTTCTAATATCAGTAGTCGGTTGGATGATCCGAATATCAATGATCTCGATATTCTGAACGATCAAGCTAACGATAAAAATTTAAGGTATATCATCCAAGGGGTCAAAAATAATATTAACAGTAGGGATTGGGTGAGAATCGATAAAATGTACAAACCATTTTATTCACAATTATTTATAGAAAGAGATTTATTATATTACAAGCCGAAGTCTGGAGGAATGCTTTTTGCCATCTCTCTGGATTTCCTTGTACACATAGTCTTGGGTCTTCACTTCTCATGTGCCCACATTGGGCGGAATAAACTTTTGCAGCTAATATATAAATACTTCTGGCATCCCAGGGTTAACCAGGTAGTTTCGGACGTTGTGCGATGCTGCCCGATATGCCAGAAGCAAAAAACATTTTCATCCATTATGACCCCTCCTATGTTAAAAATTTTAGCGGAATACCCATTTGACCTCTGCGCCATGGACTTGTTGCAGTTTCCAAAAACTAATTCTGGTAACAAGTATTGCATGGTTCTTATCGACCACTTTTCAAAGTGGGTTTCTGTTGTTCCCCTGCCCAATAAAACTAGTTTTTCTGTCGCTTCTAAGCTTAAACATCAGATTCTCCCTTTCCTTCCCAAAGTTCCAAACCGTATTTTGACCGATAATGGTTCAGAATTCACTTCTCAAACTTTTCAACAAACACTACAGGAACACAATATTAAGCATATTAGAACCTCCCCCCTCCATCCAGCCAGTAATGGAGTCTGCGAGCGTTTTAATCGCAGTTTAATCCAAATTATCAAATGCTTAGTTCTTGAGAATCCAACCGATTGGGATGAAGAACTATCCGCATCGGTTCTCATTTACAACAACACTTCCCACAGCGCTCTTGGCATGTCTCCCTCCGATTTCATCTTGCAGAAATCTCACACTCCTACCCACAGTTTTCCACAATATTGGAAGGAGGGCAGTGCCAACTTTAAGCCTTTTCGTGTGGGTCAAAAAGTTGCCAAGAAGGTAATTAACCCAGGACACAGTACTGTACAAAAATTTAAAAGCAAGTGGGAAGGTCCTTATATTGTAGAAGAAGTGAATCCTAACAAGGTTACATACCTTATTCGACGTATCAGCAATCCCGGTCAAAAACATCAGAGGGTACATTTTACACATCTTCGGGGGTGGATTGATATCCCCAAATATCTTCGTAAATATCTGTCGAGGAATCCGGAAATTCGGGAAAAATTCTTTACAGATGATGACGTTGAGGATGAAGATCTTCTTGGCGAAACCGAAATGTCAGATGCTACTACTGAGGAGGATACATCCTCTATTGTTGGGTCAGAGTTGTCTGAATCCGATTTTGTTCCTATAGAGGGAGAAGATGATTCCGATTTTGAAGGGTTTCTTCCCTCTCCTAACCCCATTTCCATGGAGACATATTCGTGTCTTCCTGCTTTACTGGAACAAATTGAACAGCTGAATACATGTATATTCGATTTACCGCCTCCCTCAATTTCTGTTTTAGGGGCTCCTGTTATTTCACCAGGAATCCTTCAACCCAACCAAATATCACCTGCAGTTAGGGTTGTGAAAAAAACGGTTTTTTTTAATTTGTTTTTTTTTGAAAAAAAAACACGTTTTTTTTTAAAACAAAATGTTTTTTTTTGTTTTTTTTTTTTATGTATATAAAAGATGTTTTAAATTATACAGTAATACCAACCTTCTAGGCCTAAATATTGACTATTAATACGGATTTTTTATATATAATTTTAAAATTATATATATATATATATATATATATATATATATATATATATATATATATATATATATATATATATATATATATATATAATATATATATTTATATATATATATACTATGATAAAAAGGATGTGGTATAACAGGTGGTTTGGGGGTGTCAGGAGAAAAATGGGAATGGTGGGAGAGGTGATTGATTTCTGAGGGAGGAGAGGTATGTGTTAAGTGACCCTTTCTTTAAACACAAATTATCCACATAAGTATACTAAGAGTTGGTGTAGGTAGAGATATGAGTATCGAGAAGTGAAAAGTATGATTGATTTTGTGTTGGTGAAAAAGGGAGATGTTGAAGTATGTATTGAGGATGTTAAATCAGTATGAGGGTTTAGGAATGGTTACATCGGATCCACATTATGTTGTTCTATGTAAAAATTAAGTTGAGTAAGGACTTGGATGGAGGAAGGGAAGGTGATATGGAAGGAAGTGGGTAAAATTAAGGGTGAAGTTTAGTGAACAAAGGTATGGGATAAGTATGTAAGAACCTTCGCAAGTAAATCAGTTGAATGTGAACAAGTTGAAACTGAATAAATCAGGAAGCAATTGTTAGCAGAGAAAAGTATGTGGATGCGCTAAAGTAGGAAGTAAAAATGATAACAGTGAGTGGGGAATGAAGAGGTGATACAACCGGTTAAAAGAAAAGAAGCGTGGTTGAATGATGAAGTTTCAAAAGAAAGATGCTGGAATTACTATAAGGAGAAAAAAAGGAATGCTAAAAGATACATACGTAGGAAGAAAAATAGAGGTAAATGAACAGTTTGGAAGGAGGGATGAATGAGGGACTTACAAGGGGAATAGGAAGCTCGAAAGGTTTAAAATTAGAATAAAGGGGAACCTGCTTAGAACAATGAATAGGGATGGTGTTTGTAACTGATGAAATGGATGTGAGGGGGAGTGTGGAAAGAACACTTTGAAAATATCTGTATAATATTGGCAGTAATAAGTGAGGTGATGACTGTGTGTGGGTTTGATGGTACAAGAAGGAATAATTCGGTATTTTGGGGATGAGGTTATTAGCAAAGAGGAGGAAATGGGTAAGAGTGAGAAAGTTGAAGAATATAGTAAATCTGCAGTTAGATGAGGAAATTACTGAGTGAAATGATCAGACGGAGGCAAGATGGTGATTGATTAGATGGAAGTTGTGTAATAAGCGTTTATGGAGGGTATAGTTTCGAAGTATTGAGGGCAGTAATAGTACCTTTATATAAGGGTAAGGAGATAAAGGGGAACTGTAGGAGTATAGGGTATTTAGTTTATTGAGTGTTGTAGGGAAGATATATGCTGGTGTTTTGGTTGAAAGAGTGCATAAGTGACTGAAGGACTGACTGGTGAAGAACAAGGTGCGCGTTTAGGTGTAGAGGATGTGTGGATCAAATCTTTACACAGATTGAAGCAAATATTAGAGAAAATTAGAGGAAGAATAAAT
Source organism: Trachelipus rathkii (assembly GCA_015478945.1). Taxonomy (NCBI): domain Eukaryota; kingdom Metazoa; phylum Arthropoda; class Malacostraca; order Isopoda; family Trachelipodidae; genus Trachelipus; species Trachelipus rathkii. The sequence goes on along the minus strand of JABUQX010090558.1, from coordinate 21,602 downwards.
TGTATTTAGGTTTTATGGATTTTACAACAGGGGGTATGATAGGGTTAATAGGGAAGGTCTTTGGCAGAGGTGTTAGTGATATAGTGTTGGTGATATTCTTCTGAATGGAATCAAAAATATGTATGACGATAGTGTGAGACGTGTGTAAGAATAAATGGTGTCAAAAGTGATTGGTTTAGTGTTAATAAGCGGAATTGAGGCTGGGTTGTGTTATAATCTCCTTGTTTATTCTGAATTTGTATATGGATAGGGTTATGAAGAATTGAAGGTGGGCGTGACAGGAAATGGTGTTAGAATGATGGAGATGAGTGGGGGGTGCCCTACCTGTATATCACCGGATGATTTGGTTTTTGTGTGGCGAATCACAGAGAAGAGTTTGAGAGGATTGGTGAGAGATTTGGCAGGGTGTGTAAAGGAGGGGTTTGAAAGTAACGTAGATAAGAGTTGAGTTATGGTTGTGAGTGAGGACAGTCCCTCAGTGTGAAGTTATGTTAGATGGTGAGCAGCTGGAACAAGTGTCCAAGTTTGACTTTGGGGTATATGTTGGATGAGAAGGGAACAGGTGATGCGGAGTTTAGTAGGAAAGTTGTGGAATGGCAGAAGGTGGCGCTGGTGCAGTGCATCGTTGGTGAATGTAAAGGGACTAAGTCTTTAGTGCGCTGGAAGGTCTTACATGACGGTATGTTGCTACCTGTGTTAAGGCATAGTAGTGAGACTATGGTCTGGGCGCTGAATAAGAGTTCAATGTGTTCAGATGGACAATCTTAGGGACATACTAGGTGTGAGAAGAATTGATAAAATGAGGAATGAACATATTAGAGAGTTGTGTGGTGTGAAGAAAAGGGTAAAAACGAGAGAATAAATGAAAGTATATTTGAAGATGGTTTTGGTCATGTGGAAAGGATGAATGATAGTCGGTTTTTAAGCTGGAAGATGTATAGTGGCGAGTGTATTTGAAAACCGACGGGCTGGGAGATAGAAGAAAAAGTTTGAGTCAGTAACGAATGTCTGAAGGAGATAAATGTGAGTTTGGCAGAGGCGAGAATAAAGGTGCATAATAAGAGAAAATGACGGGGTTTGTGAGGGGTATGGTTGTGGGCTTGTGACCACCTAGTCAAAGGATGGACACTTACACTGTGATTTACCATGGTGGTCCGTCGCGGTCCATTGAAGCTATAGGGTGGATTTTCAGGACTGCGACGGGTTCTTACTAATTATTAATGGAACAGAGGGGAGGTAAGGCTGAAAACTCACTTACAGGCTTTTTCATTGCTTGCTTCTATTTCCTTTCAGCACGCTTTCTGATTATCATTATCGCAAGTCTTTGGGGAGAAAAGGGTAGATAAAGAATATATATATATATATATATATATATATATATATATATATATATATATATATATATATATATATATATTTAACTGCTATATATATATATATATATATAGCACTTATTACATATATACTTTATATATATATATATATATATATATATATATATTTCGGTCTTATATTTAAACAGTTAGATTATATTTTTAGAGATATATAAGTCTCTCTCTCTACTATATATATATATATATGTCTAATAATATAATAATCAGATCATGTGAAATTTAATATTATATACCCTAGAGCACTAATAAAACTTTATTTAAATTTTTAAACTAAACTCTGCTTTATATATTGTATACCTCTTTTAACATATTGTATTTACTGTATTTTAATGCTAAATACCCTAAAAAGACTTAATATATATGAAAATAAGTAATTTAAAAGAAACAAAAAAAAAAACAAAATTTTATTAAATGTTTTTTTTAAAAAAAACGTGTTTTTACAACCAAATAACACCTGCAGTTTCTCCCCTTCGAGTACCAACTCCCGTTAGTATCGAAAATATTTCCCGAATTCCTGCTCCCCTTTCATTGATTGTAGAAGAAAACCATGAGGATACTGCACGTGCTATTGCTAGTACGTCCAGCACTTCTCCTATTTTCACAAAAACTTATGCTGAACCACCTGTAACCCCTGTGATGGACTATTATGATCTGTATACCCATGCATATCCATCACAATTACAGTTCCGTCCATTCTTCAACCACCATCCAACCATACTGTGGCTTCCACCATTCCTTATCTTCCGATTTCCATCACAAACCCTAGTGACTTTAGTGCAGTTGAATTCCACACCATTGATTTTACAGGGGCATCCTTCCTCCATTCGTTTTTCAAGGAGAAACCTAGTTCTCATCTTCTTCATCCTTCTGCGGTGTTAAGTGGACTTTCCCCTCCAACTAGTCAACATGGTCTTACGTTTAGCAATACTACAAGCGATTCTGATCACACAGAATTCTTGGGTTTTCCACCCCAAGCTTCACAATTAATTTCCCCTATATCATCACCACCACTTCAGTATACTTTAGCGGTAACACCCACTCATGCTTATAATATAATCGGAGAAGTTACAGGTGACCCATCCAATATCCAATTGGACGACAGCAACCTTATGATGTTGCAATTGAATGAGGAGGAGATAAGTAATCTTCCGAATTTTCCCGACCGTCCATTTACTCGACGCATGGGTAATGTGCTGGATTTGCCCAATGTCATGTCCACTCCTCTGGAATATTCCCTAAGAAGAGGGCGCGGTGGATTGTCTTAGCCCAACGTATATCTGCAAATATGATTTCATTTTCTGTAGAAATCAGTAAATAAAACCGAAACAGAATAGTAGTAGGGAACCAGAAAAGCCAACAGCAATGATCTCCAATTCTGACTTTTACGGGTTAAAAAAAACACGAAACTACAGAATGTGATGCAACACTATCTTATATATCTTAACACATATCTAGCAGAGGAAAGAGAAAATGCATATTCTGACCTGTCGCCTGTGCGCCTAGCCAACGCAGTTCCTCTCTCTCTCTCTTCCTCTTGTGATCTTTGTCTCTGCCTTGTTTCTTCCCCTCTTTTCTGTCTTTTCTTGTGCTATTCCTTTGTTGTTCTCTTCTCTAAGTCTAAAGCAAGCCAGACCTGAGGAAGATTAAAATCAGCATAGTTAATAAAATAAAAAGGAAAGATTAAATACAGTACCGGAATCAGAGCCAATGGAGCAAATTTCATTTTCTCTTTTTTGTTTAACATCTACATTAGTTTATAAACAACAGTGTTTACACTTGTATAGTTGTCACAGCCTCACTGAAAACCTACCTCTCATTTTCTTTATGAATTGAATTGCTGGATAATATTTGTAATATAATGTATTTTAATTTTATGCACATATTTGGGAGTTGTCCCCTACTTACATTTTCCGTCGTTTATCTATTATTCTTTTAATTCTGTATATAAAAGTTTACCAGCAATTCGAAAAATTCATTGTTCACACTACTAATTTTTGCAAATAGTACTTAGAGTAAAATCAAACACAACTAATTTTTCCATTTTATTTAGCTAGGGTTGTCATTCATTTAAAAAAATTAATTTAAATCATTTCAAAATTCAAATTAATGAATATATAAGTAAAATATAAGTAATATATGTCTTAAAGAATGTAATACTTTATTCTAAAATCTAAAAATCTAAAATATTCAAAAAGAAATTCATACTTGTTAATTGTTTACTAAGGATAAATTTAAAAACATTCAGAAATTTATAAGCGTTTTCAAATTTATAACAATTCAAAATCAGAAATCAAAATGTAAAAACAAATTTATCAGACAATATGGAATTTTTTAACTATTAACTGATTTAACTGAAAAATATCTGAAATAAAAATGGTCAATGTAAATATAACTATATGGACTTGCTCGTTGTTTGCTTGTTAATATTACAGTGAATATTAATAAATTGGTCCTTCAGACAGGAAATATATTCACTTTAGCTAGGATGTAAATTAAATGTAAATTTTGGAGCAAGATGACCATAAATTATTGTAACATTTACACTCACATGATGCAGAACTAAAGCGACATATTTCTCCTCCCTACAGTTATACTGTCGAGATGCCACATCTATTGGTTATTGGAGCCAGCCAAGTGGATATTTTCCAGCAGAATCGGCGACTTCTCAGAGAGAAATATGATCTTACTGTTACCACTGACTGTAGTTCTGGACGCCCTCTGCCCGAATGTATAGACCGGGTGAAGGCATTAATGACGAGACATATTGATTTTCTGATGATCTGGGCACTCACACCCCTCGCCTGGCAACGAAAAACTATCTCCAACGGTGAACGAGAAACCACAGTTTTTGGGCCACTTCAAGAATTCTCGGTCGAGGGGGTACCAGCAATCATGGATCAGATCACTCACTTAGCCAGTAGGAAGAACTCCAGAGTTCGTGTGTATCTCGTCATACCACCTGTACAAGATATGTATAGGTTCAACCAAAAAAGGATAACCAGAGCATGGGGACCCGCATTTGCTGATCACCTCAAAGAAGATGCCTCCCTTTCACCGATAGTGATGAGAGCACATTCCATCAAGGCCTTCACAGCTTTTGAAAACCTAGCCTATCCTTCCTACACCTGGCGTGACAAGATTTGTCTCAGGGGTAGCCATGTAGCAAATCACTACTATGGTCCATACAAACATGGGAATTACCGTGTGACTCCACACGCCAAATACATCAAGAAACAACAACTGTTCTTGGATTCTCCATTACTTACGGATGGATTGCATGTTAGCCAGATCTTTCTAGAACAATTTATGAAAAAATATAATGGATTCTTCAAGATCAAATATGAACAAGACCCTCTTACTGCACCTTCACCATCAACATCTGAACAAGAACAAGAAAATCTGACTTCACCTTCAACATCACACCAAGATAGTGATCAAACTGATAGAATTCTCCGCTCGGTAATCATCGAGAGGGAATTTCCTGAACTTTCTGGACCATCACCATCAACCTCCCGAACACCTACCGCCATCGAACGTCGTTTGGGTGAGGCCCCTCTTTTACAACGCTCTCAGATACAACTTTCTACCGACAGTAGTTATAGCTCACAGCAGCGTTTGCAAGTCGTTCTTTCGTCAACCACTACCTCTGGACAAATACAGCCTAGGTCACGGGACAGAAATACTCCACTGCAACAAGACCAGAATTTGTCGATGTCACATCTGCCCGAGTATTCCCCTAATCATTATCATCCAGCTTACCCTGCTTACCACTACAGCCCAGCTCCCGCTCCGTCTCAGCAGGTGGCTCATGTTTTACCCGAACTGCAGCGACTTGCCTCTCATGAGTTAAGAATAATGCTGGAGAGGTTGCATTATCGTTCCTTCCCAGAGCACCAACAGCGATCGTTATTACAAGCAATAAGGGTAGCAGTGGATGATGAAGACAACATTCTCCAAGACCTTCGTCATCATCGATCTCAATAGCCGAACGATAGAATCTTCGAGAACTAACTTCCAGATCTTCTCAATACTTGTAGGTCAATCCCTTGACATCAACCCGAATTTCATTGGGATGTTTTAGAAATATGATGCAAGACACATCCGATTCCTCTCTTCTCTCTTCCCTTGTAAACCCACGGTTTAAAGTTCTAAAGTTATACGGGTCATCCCTCGCATCTCCGCCACTATTCCCGATTGCGTCACATCATCCTCAGATCTTTCGGAAAGATCTAAAGAAAAAGTAGTGGGGATCCACTCACACTATCAGCGTCACTGAACATAACGCTGAGTTGCACACACTATATCAACGCGAAGGTATTACTGCTCTAACGAGTATAGCACACACTGCGCGAGCACATAGACACTATATATATCATGTGACGATATCCGATGAAAATATACAAATTATCATCCACACTGGATAATACTCTATAATATTATTATACTATGAACACCACCGATATTATATATATCACATTCACATGCAAATATTATCTACATTAAAGATATAATTATATAAAATAATATAGATAGTTATATTAATAAGGAGATAAAAACTCCCCACTCAAAAATCTACATCACATTAATGTAGAGGTATTACAGAGAATATCGTGACCTAATGATGGTCTCTGACGTACACCATACTGTGCAAAGACTACACATCGCCACCAGTGAAGGCGTCTTGCACCTCACACTATATCGCACGGCTTTACTATAGCGAACGATGATGAGTAGCCGCTTCTCATTAAAATACCTTTGTTAATGTGCTAATATACTGCACAAAACTATTAAAAATTTCACTATTCGTATAAGAAGATGATCGCAAGATTAGCACATACATAAATTTCTATTAATTAGTTCATTGAATATTATTCCATACATTATGCTTACACTACTGAGAGTATTTAATTTGACAATGTTAATTAACATCTTGCCCTAATTTCTACATTATAAACACGAGTCCATGAATATTATACACAATACAATACAAGACAAGATGAGATTCACAACAACGTCGTCTGCGAGATCACGTACTCTCTTTCCTCCTTCCATCTCCTGTCCTTGGGATTGATGAGAAAACATTACCACACCAGAGTCTAGCAGTCTTTTTTTTTTTAAATGAATCCCCGCCTATCTCACAATGGACATTAGGCGGAAGGAATGTTATAATATATATTTCAAAATAATCTTGTATATTGAGAACAAATAAATCATAATAAAAACCTATATTAACGTAATTAATAAATTTTTCACGCTAATACCTGATATCTATCTTACTTATTTATTTATTTATTTATTATATATTACTCGAATTAATTAATACTTAATGTAGCACTTTTATAACATATATTAATTTTGAATGCTCAATATAAATTCTACGCGCTCTTAGTAAACCGTCGTTTGTGATGTCCACAGGAGCTGCGTTCCTATGGAGCCGCGTAAGTTGTGAAGCGACCCGCACACCTTTGATTTCCTAGACCCAGCAGTTAGCTCCAGACTTTCTCTATATCATTTTATATGAATTAGTGTGACGCTGAATATGTTGTGTGTTGGCGAGTATTTGTTTTTTTGGCTGCAAGATTAAGTGCTCCGTTTCTAATAGAAGATTTTGTTAACGTTATTCTCACCATAGGGTTACCTTGAATCCATCTTTACTCACCTTCAGTCAAGTGCTGTTGGAACTTGGACCAAACTCTCAGGGATATTAAGGTCGTCAATTAAAATCCAAAAGTCTGATTAAGTATTACTTCTTAATTGTTTTTGCGTGAGTCATTGCGATCCCAGTCTTTAACTGTTTTTTTTTACACTTTTATTTGTTATCAAGATCATACTATATAGCTTCGCATCGATCTTTTAGTTATTAGGTAGATGATCACCTATCGGTCGAGGATGATCTGTTAGTCGTTATTCGAGTGATTAACATCCTTTTGAATCACAGCTGAGAATATCCTCTTCTCTCATTGTTTTTTATTCGATTATGCTGGTAGATTGAGCGCTCACTCGAATATCCTAGATAATAATATAAAATAAAGATTAAGCTAAACCAATTATTATCTCATTCACCAAATATGTTCGCATTCATATTCATTTCCGTCTAATCATTAGATTTTGAATAGAGATGATATACATGTAAAATATCAGAGATTCACAAACATTTATCTTTCAATTACACATATGATAATAATCTATTATCATATTCCAGGCATATTAATATCTTTCAGGTAATATAAATTTAAACTCATATAACTCATTGAGCAGGGAAATTCACTATAATAACCTATTCCCTATATAAGTATTGTATTTATGGTGACCGTAGTATTAGTACGTTATTTAGTACCTATATAACCTAATTGAGTTCTTATCTACCTAGTACGTCTCGTACTATATATCTATGTCTACTGCCATACGTCTCATCTCTAAGAGTCACTATACTGTCGAGTCTTAAATTTAAATTATGTTTATATATATGAGTAAGAAATCTATTTTGAGGAATATTAGCCTCGGGTTATTATACTGTTATAGGTTTCTCGGTGGAGCCACTATAGATTCTTCAATATACACAAGAAAACGCATCCTGCCACCGCTCTTCCTTTAAACACCGATATACTATCTCAAAATTCCCCGATACTGCATACCGATACCATAGGTATCATGCATCACTAAGTGTTATATATATATTATATATAAATATATATATATATAAATATATATATATTAAATTAATATATAAAAATTAATAGTTATATTAATATATATATATCATATAATATATATATAATATATAATATTATATATATATATATATATATATATATATAATATATATTAATATAATATATATATATATTATATATTAATAACCTATATATAATAATATATATATTATGTTATAAATATATATATTTATAAGTATATATATTATATATATATATATATTATATTAATATTAATATATATACACTGTATATATATATATATAATATATTACATATGTATATTAAATATATATTAAGTATATATATATATATATATTAATATATATTAATATTATATATATATATATTAAATATATAATTAATATAGTATATATTAATTGAGTTTATGCTACTACTCAAGAATTTTTGACCACGAGCCGCCTACTGATAATAATAATATATATATATATATATATATAATAAAATATATATATACTAGTTATATATATATATATAATATATATATATATATATATATATATAATATATATATATAATATATATATAATATATAATTATAATATATATAATATGGATAGATCTGAGTATATAATAACGGATCCTAAAAGACCAAACTCCAGGAGCGGATTGTACACAGGGTAATAATGTAAAAAAACTCATATGTTTTATACCGATATCTATTGTTTTACGTTTATATATAGTATAAGTATATAAAGTAAACATATATTTAAACATAATAATAATTTTACATGCTATTAACATTCAGTTATACATATGTAGTTATATTAATATAATGTAGTTCAATAAATAGCGTCACTATTGTCCTCATATAATACAATATAACGTGAGCTTTATCGTCTCACGTATAAGGGTAAGAGCTGGTTCTCATCTTACTGATTGTTTATCATGATCTATCACCTTTAATAAACGCTATATATATATACCTGCAGCAATTTTATATAACTAGTATCACGTAAATTAGTTGATACATCCCAGTAAGTATGTCCCACTATATATTTACTCTGTATAACGTCAAGTTATAAACCAGGCCCTATATATAAAAAACAATAAATCTATAACTAGTAGGTCTAGTCGAGTAAGATTACTTAGGACCAACTAATATATGATTGTAACTCACCGCGACAATTCACAACTGAGTCACTCTGATATAACACCATCTCACCTCACAGTAATGTATGTCTATGAACCTGACCGAGCGAAATGCGGGAGCTCCATCATGCTAAGTACATATGCATTCGATGAGTTTATAGAAAAATCAATTCACCTATATATCAATAAAAACTGAATATTATTTATGTAAAATAATTCGATATTAAGTAGTAGTACTCCTGTGAGAGGTAATTCTCAAAATATTAGGAAATGGCCAATTATATAATTATAAATACTACATATATTATCATATCCATACCTACAACACACAGTAGTACCGAATAAAACACTATGTTAAAATTATCTTCATCTATAACTGTTGCTAGTGGATTTCGTCTTACCCTATCAACTAATGACTGTATTCGCTAAGTGTTAATTATAAATGCCTATGTAGTAGTTAAATGTTAAGTTCATCCTATTGAGTGAAAAATTATATATCATGTCATAATCTTGTGCCTGCATTATGCGAAGCGCGAATTAATCTATTTATCAGCGATGGATTTTATATGAATTGTATCCACGGACAAAAATTGTCACAATAAGATTGCAATTTTATCACATTATAATATCCACTCGCACGTTGATTAGGTGATTGCATCATCTATAGATTACCACGCCTTCATTATGTGTGTCATATATTTGCACACACGCGTCTCAGAGAGAATTATTTATATAAGTAGTTCTGTGACTCTTCCTTCGGAAGTCACAATTGTGCGTTGGCAATCTATAAAATATGGATCAAATATGGATCTTATAAATAGATTTATCTACTCTAAGGATCACCGAAAGAAATATATGATAGACTTAGCACTTCTTTCTAAAACACTTTAGCCACTGTAGAGAAGCCTGTCGTGTCGTAGATATTAATGTAATCACAGCACAATGTGAAGTTTTCATTTTAATATCTTTATCATATGAGATGTGGCTATATATGAAAAAACTCTAGATATAATTAATGATTTTCTATATATTTATCTATACAAGTGGATGAGTCGTTATACTAACTGGTGAAAAACTAGTTGTATATATTCTACAGAAGTAGCAAGCAAATTGTGTATGACACGCTATATGAAATTATTACTCTATATTACACGCATATATTATGCACACTGCATATCAAGATTACGATAACTGTTTTCATTATTTTGCTATTGTTATCCTACATACTTTTTAACGTACCTACACCACACCGAAATGAATCTGCTGTAATCACTGTAATAATACAATTGACATTAGCAAGGTAGAAAAGATTAATCATAGTTCTGACTACGTTTCACATGTTTCACATTTATAAGCTTCGTACAAATCGAGTTAGTAAAAAGACTCATTCTTTGAGATACATTTTTATTAAAGCTTCAGACAAGGCTATATATATGTTAAGATGTCAATTCTTTACATAATTCACACATTTGATTATAAAATAAGAACCTATTCCGGTAACTATAATTATAATCGTATGACTTGGTTTAATTGTCATGACACGCACTAATAATGAAAAACAAAGTATAACAACTCGATAAGTATATTCATATTGAAGGTTTAATCACATTCTAGATATCCCGACTCACCCTTTAATATATACCTAATAATAATAATATTAATCAAACATATAAAAATAAATATTATAGTAATAATTGCTTAATTTGGCATTTTTTATTTTTTCCTATTGAATATTTTATATATAATACTAGTCATATGAGCGCGCGCTAAGACGACGTATACATATACATTGATATTTATATAATATAGCCTAGACTATAATATCCATACCATAGTACTAACTATCGTACGATAATAATACAAATAAAATATATATATATATATTTTGAGAGTAAATCTGAACTAAAGATCATGCTACCGTACTATTATATATATTACAATCAAACATAATAAAAAACAGAAGAGTATAATCGAGTATTATCTTTATTTTTTCTCTCTCTCCATAAGACATCAAGAAGGATCTAATCATTATAAATTTCTCCCTTAAGCACTAAAAATAGTTTGAACAACAATAATAAATATTTAGGTAAGTGAAAGTTAACTATCTCAAAAACATTATCCTAATAGTGTGTTCACACACTCTAACAAGTGCCAAACAAACTATATTACAAAAATCTATACTCAATCATATCATCATATTTCCAATACCTCACCCACATCAACCAGCCCACACTTACACACACATTTATTATGTAGTTAGGCTTAGTGATTTAATATACTATAACGAGCATACATAGATAATAATATATATTTCTATGACATTCAATTATTTCATTATCATATTCATTACTTGATAACTATAATAAGTAGCTATAACTTAACCTCTCTTTCATTCATCCCTAGTATATCTTATACTTATATATATTATAAATACCGTTATATATCGATACAATTAAATTAATATGTAGTATACTATACTAAATCCCTATTGGTGTCCAGTATATTAGTAGGCTAAATAGAATTATTATAAAGTAGCTATAAAGGCAATATGCCCAGGACAAAATCAAGCGAATAGCGAATGTCGAAGTAACCATCTAATTGCATTATTTAACTATCAAATATTGTTAAAGTATAAGGGTGTGTATTTGTGTCGCACCAAAAACACACCAGATGATAAAAACTTCTAGACTACAGGTGTCATCCCGTGAAACGACCCCGCCGAAAATTGGGATCCTCACCGGAGAACCCTCAGTCTCACTTGATTAGGATGAGCACGCTCAGAAAGGAAGAAGAGGAGATCACAAGAAAGAGGAAGACGCTTATGAAATGGTTAGACGATAAGAACGCCACCTAGCGAGCACTATGATATTTAGAGAATCACCATGGTTAGAGCTTTCATTTAAGACTAAAAGCAGCCTTCTACCATAATTAGGGAAAAAGTTCCCTCAAAATTTATATTTCCCCTCCCCCCCCAATTACTCATGGATATTAAAATCTACAATAAAATTTACAATTTTTAAATAACAATATGAAAGTTCCACTTGTTATCAATGTATTGAAGGAAAAAAAAAGTGGACTTTGAGTTTTGTCTATTTTTAGTAATTAAATTAAAATAAACATAAATCCAAAAACACAATTTTATCATCGCCAAAAATCATAGTTATTGTACCTCTATTACATATATATATATATATATATATATATATATATATATATTATATATATATATAAATAATATAATATATATATATATATATATATATATATATATATATATATATATATATATATATACTATATATATATATTATATACTATATATATAGCCAATTGACTGCTACAATACAGTATAGCTATATTACAATAATAGTCTATATTTCGTTATCACATTCAATAATACTATAAAAATCCACTAAATATGATATTCACTACATATTACTAGACCATAAGGTATAATCGTAGTACTGAATATGGCCCCGTTCGTTGAATCAAGGATGTAAATGTGAGACGCTATTTAATCAATCTATTACAAATACGTTTCGAGTAAGTATCATGCGATACAATTATCTATCTTATATATTGGTAGATCGCAATACTTATACTAGCCTCTCTATTCAGAGTTCGACTATCTAAACTGTGAGTATCAGTGCTCGTCAGTCAGCATATATAGCACACTACAATTATGTACCTGACTACTATACAATAATATATAATATATATATATATATATATATATATATATATATATATATATAATATATATATATATATAATATATATATATATAATATATTATATAATATATATATTATATACAGTATAGTATATATATACATATATATATATATACTATATATATATATATTTTATATATATATATATATAAATAAATATATATATAATATATATATACATAATATAATATGATATATATATATATAATATATATATATAGATAATATATATATATATATAATATATATATAATATATATATATATATAATTAATATATATATATATATATATATATATATTATATATATATATATATATAGGCTAATATATATAGGCTATAATATATATATATATATATAATATATATTATGAATATATATATATATATATATATATATAATATATATATATATATATATATAGATATATCTTATATATAATATATAATATATATACAGTATTTTATACACATAAATGATGCATATATATATATTATATATAATATATATAAAATATATATATATATATAATATATATATATATATATATATATATATATAATACATATATATATAATATTTATTATATTATATTATATATTATATATATATATATATATATATTATATTATAGTATATATATATATATTATAATATATATATATAATATATATATATATAGTATATATATATATTATATATATTATATATATATAATATATATATATATATATATATATATATAATATATATATATATATATATATATATATATATATATATATATATGTCTCTCTAATATTCAGTAGATCATATATATAATATAATATATATATAATATATATATATATAAATATAATATTATAGTAAATATAATATATATATAATATATATAGTATATAATATATATATATATTTTTTTATTTATTTTTTTTTGGCAGAATTATATATAGGGGCCTATATTTTCCAATACTGTTTTGATAATGACAAGGTATTATAGTGACCCTCTAAAGGTTCATAAGATTAAAATATATAAAAATCTTAGAAAAATATCAGTAAATTTATATAATAAGTGCAAAGGAACATTAGATATTGACACATGAGCAAAGGAAAGGTCATTACACAAGAAACAAAAGATTTGATTAAAGTTTTTTTTGAATCTGATGAAATTAGTCGTGTTTGTCCTGGAAAAAAAGACTGCAAATCTGTTAGAGATAACAAGGGAACAAAGTTTGTAATGCAAAAACGCCTAATTTTAATGAATTTAAAGGAGGCATATGAATTGTATAAAGAAGATAACAGTAACCCTATAGTTGGATTTTCAACATTTGCAGCGCTTCGTCCTCCCTATTGTGTATTAGCAGGTTCAAATGGTACTCATTCTGTATGTGTTTGTACATATCATCAGAATCCGAAACTTCAAATTTCTGACTTACCCTGGAAAGATATTAACTACAAATTATTAATGGAAAAGAGTGTGTGTGCCATTGATAATAGGAGTTGTATGATGCATATGTGCAGCATATGTCCAAGAGAGGCTGGTGTAATAAACTATCTCACAAGTCTTAATACATTCAGTGAATATCTGCAGTTTGAAGAAATTAGGTATAAACAATGGATTTCGACAGATCGATGTACGTTACTAGAAAAAACAGAATCAATAGATGAATATATATCTTCACTAAGCACTAAAATCTCTAACCTCACAAGACATCACTATGTCGCTAAAACACAGACAGCTTACCTGAAAAAATTAAGAGTCCCTTCATGATAATGAAGCAGTAATTTTAGGAGATTTTTCTGAAAATTACTCCTTCATTGTTCAAGATGCAGCACAGGGTTTTCACTGGGAAAATAGTCAGTGTACGCTGCACCCATTTGTTGTGTATTTTAGGGATGGTGTTTCAAATACTACAAAACACACAAGTTTCTGTTTTTTGTCACCTGACACAAGACACAATTCCATAATGGTATATACATTTCTTAGAAAACTCATCCCACAGATAAAAACAGAACATCCAAACATTACAAAGCTACATTATTTCACTGATGGTTGTGCTGGCCAGTACAAGAACAGATATAACTTTGCAAATATCTGTAACCACTATGATGATTTTGCTCTTTGTTGTGAGTGACATTTTTTTGCCACTAGTCATGGAAAGAATGCATGTGATGGTGTTGGGGGAACTATCAAACGATTGACAGCAAAGGCCAGTCTTCAAAGACTAATAACTAATCAGATATTGAATTCCAAGGCAATGTATGATTTTTGTAAACAGAGTTTAGGTAAACAAATTCATTTTTTTATGTAGAACATGAAGACATAGAAAAATGTGCGGAAATGCTAAGGAGTAGATTTGATAAGAGCATTCAAATTCCTGGGACACAAAAGTTTCATAAATTTGTGCCATTAAGTAATCAAAGTTTAATTGCATATGAATTATCCACTGATGGCATTGGTAAAGAGTTTCCTGTCACTAAATTGGCTATGTCTCAAATTGAAGAATATCAAAAAGTGAATCCTAAAGTTGGTGAATATGTGATAGGTGTTTATGATGATAAAAAGTGGGTGGGTCTTGTACTGATGCATGATGAAGAATTTGATGATTTCAAAATTGATTTCTTGCATCCCTCAGGATACAGCACATACTATCAATTCCCAGAAATAAAAGATGAATGCATAGTGGCCAGAGACAACATTCTACATATTTTAAATACTCCTATTTTAAATCATGGTACTTCAAGGATTCAGTACAAATTTGTGGAAAAAGAATTTAAAAACTTTTTCTAAAGTGATATCAATAGTGTATAATAAAATATGTTTTAAGCTATTGCGAGGCATTATCCTTAATCCTTGAGTATATTAATATATATATATATATTATATATAATATATAGTATATATATATTATATATATATATAATATATTATAATATAATATATTATATATAATATATATATATATATATATATATTTATATATATATATAATATATAATATATATATATATATATATATATATATATATATATATATATAAAGAGATACAATATATATGATTTGAAATGATAAAATTGTGTTTTTGGATTTATGTTTATTTTAATTTAATTACTAAAAATAGACAAAACTCAAAGTCCACTTTTTTTTCCCCTTCAATACATTGATAACAAGTGGAACTTTCATATTGTTATTTAAAAATTGTAGATTTTAATATCCATGAGTAATTGGGGGGAGGGGAAATATAAATTTTGAGGGAACTTTTCCCTAATTATGGTAGAAGGCTGCTTTTAGTCTTAAATGAAAGCTCTAACCATGCTGATTCTAAATATATATAATATGTATGGTCTATGTCTAACCATTCATGAGCTACAGCCTTTCAAATGAGATGGGGTTTCGGGGGATCCCCAATTTTCGGGGGGGTGTCACGGGAGAACCGTAGGTCCTAGAAATTTTTTATTCGATCTGGTGTGTTTTTGGCCCAAAACAACCCTATATAACAAATTTGAAGAAAATCCGAATCGGAGTGGTTACCTTTTTCCATTTTTTTGACTTTTTTCCTGAATGCCCCTATATTAATTATATATAGTATATAATATATATATATATATATATATATATATATATATATATATATATATATATATATATATATATATATATATATAATATATATATATATATATATAATATATATATATTATCGGTAATATAAACAAAAACAAAAAAAAAAAGCACAAACCTGAATGTTAAGATGTGATAATTCTATATGTTCATGATTTGGGGAAGATTCCCTGTTGATAGGTGGTGGTGTGCTTGGAGTTGACCTTGTACCACCTGTGCCCCATCCCCGTCTTTTGAAAGCACCAATAATGCCCCAGCTTTGAAGCAAATCGTTCATCACACCACTAATGGCATCTAACCAGCTAGCAGTACCAGTATTTTCCCCATCATTCCCAGAAGGCTAAAATATTACAAAAATGTTCACTTGCAAACCTGCTTCCTTAAAAAGATTATTTGAATATAAAATGATTACTATCTTGATAAGCAAACTGTTAAATTTTATTAATTATTAGCTTTTAAATTACTAATTCAACCAAAATATTTTCATTTCAGAGAAAGGATTTTATAATATAGAAAGGGGAGTTAGAAAGTTATGGTGCAAGAGCTATTCTTTGAGCGTGTGCAATATTTGAGAGTAAAATGTTCTAACACAAAGATTTGGGGAGTGGGGTACCAAGTCAGGGACTCAGGAAATTGCACCCAGCATAATTTAGCTGAATCCATGGCTGAGTAAGATAATAGCAATGTCTGAAAATTTCTCTCGGACCCTTTTTAATATTTTTGCATTTTTGCTAATCATCTAATTGACTACTTTTTGATGTGCTCTGAAAATATTAGGTATTTTTAAGTACAAAATAAATGTTAAAAGTAAAAATCCTAAAATATATCATTTATCCAAAAAGGATAACAAAATGTAGGTCTGATCATCATATCAAGGATTTTTCATAAAAACTACGGTAATTGAATTTGGATAAATATCACTTTATTATCATCATCTACCTCCTTTCCCCAGATAGGGAGGTGAGATGTGCAACATACACCAGAAACGGAAAAGTAGTAAAACATGACCCCAGTAAAAAGGAAAGCACCTTTTTCTCGCCTCTGCCACACTCACATTCCTTTCCATCTGACATTCCTTAACTAACTCAATCCATTTTTTCTTCAATCTCCCAGCTGGTCAATTCCCAACCCACTCACCACTATGCATCCTTTCCATTGACATTCCTTAACTAACTCGATCTATTTTTTCTTCAATCTCCCAGCTGGTCAATTAACAACACACTCACCACTATGCATCCACTTAACCAACTGACTATCATCCATACCTTTCCATGTGTCCAAACCATCTTAATACACTCATTTATTCTCTCATTTACACCCTTCTTCACACCACACAACTCCCTAACACGTTCATTCTTCATTTTATCAATTTTTCTCACAGTTAACACACCCTTAAGATTGTCCATCTGAACAGGTTGCACCAGATCTATTAACCTCTTATTTTACATCATAGTTTCACTACTATACTTTAACATAGGTAACAATATACCCTCATGTAAAACCTTAGTACACTCAAGACTTAATCCCTTTGTATTACCAAGGCATTAGGGACCGACCGGGGCGGGAATTTTGCCGGGGCTGCTTAATTTAGGGGCCGGGGTTAGCTAAATTAGAAATGTAAGTCAAAAACACTGAAAGTCTAAAAACTTAGGATGAAAATAACTTTTTCAAAAATTAAATTAATAATTTAAATTATAAAAAAAGGAATACCTTAAATAATTCATTACAAAATTCGATTTTCTAAAGAAATTTTTAAAAATAAAATGAATTTCTAGAAGAATAAGTTGTATAAATATATATATTTATATATATATATATAATATATATATATATATATTATATATTATATATATATATATATATATATATATTATATATATATATATATATATATATATAATATATATATAGTATATATATATATATATATATTACTATATAATATATTATATATATTTAAAGAAACTACTTTGTCGTAGTGATATATACTTTAGAGAGGAAGCCCTGGGATTCTTTTTAGTTTTATGCTTTACTGTCACTTCATTTTATTACTAAATGTACACATATTAAAAACATTGTTTAAGACACTTTTTAATTAAATAAATTATTAAAAAGGAAAGCTAATTTCGTCCCGACACGCGAGACCTCTTCACTAAGGGACTGGAATTCTTTCTTGATCTTCATCAGTCCAAGTGTGTTTCAGTTCTGCTATTTTCTTCATGTTGTTGTTGAAATATTTTGATGTTTTCAGATATCCATTTTGTATAAAATCTATCTTAACCGGGATGCTTATTGTAGTTTTACTATTATAAATGCAAAAGGCTTCCATTATTTTGCGATGGTTCGTGTGATTATATTCTGATCATCTTATATGTGAAATTCGTAGAGTGCCTGTTTACCCTATGGACTTGTTAAAGCGAATTTAGCTGTCCTTGTTGCAGGTCATCTGTAGTGATTTCTCTTTGCAAAATCTATTAGTTTCCACCTATATTGTTTATCTGCAAGTATTGCAGGAGATGTATATATACAGCTTTGGGGCAGATTTCTTTTCGTTCGGGGTTTGACGAATGTTTTTAAGTGATGTATTTGATGAATGAGGGTTAATATTTTGGTGAGCTTATAAAGAAGAATATAATGGTAATAGGAATGTTAAAAAGTTTGCTATTAGAAAGAGAAAAACTGGTAATAGTACCTCTTTATGTAAATTAAACGCTCCTCTGATGAAATACTCCGGATAGTAAAGTGATTTGAAAGTATAGTAAAGTGATTTGAAAGTTCTTGTGCTAGAAGAGGGAGAGCAATACGAAAGGCACGGAAAAATAGAGATGACAGAACAGCTAATTTTGTGTTTGGGGAATGATAAGATAGCCAATGTATATAGTTTAGTGCGAATTTGTTTTCTATATATAGAAAGCAAGTAAATGTTATTCCATGTGATTAAGGTATCGAGGAGGGGGATAGAGTTGTTGGAAAGGCATTTCTATCTTATACTGAACTGAAGGATGAATCGAGTTAATAGAGAGATTGGCCTATCAGCTTTATATATTATAACAACTCAATAACCACGAATGATCACATTACTTTCAGTTTTCTGACAAACCTAACAAACAAACTTTCGGCCTGAGTAGTGCATCCCCACTGTCTCCATACTTCAGTAGAATATATGAACTAACAGAATTTTATATATTTTACCCCCACCCTATTAAACAATTAGTTTATGGATTAGATATGTAGATGACATTTTGTCTCCTCCCTCACAACACCAACCCTAATGATGTCCTAAACTATATAAACTCTATCATCATTCAGTTCAGTATACGATAGAATGCTGCTTTCCAACAACTCTATTCCCTTCCTCGATACCTTAATCACATGGAATAACAATACGCAATTTACTAATATAAGAAAAACCAACATTCGTACCAAACTATATACTTGGCTATCTAATCATTCCCAAACACAAAATTAGAGCTGTTCTGTCATCTCAATTTATCCTGCCTTCTATATGCCTCCCCCTCTTCTAGCACAAGAAACTAAATACACCCACAATACTTTCAAATCACTTAACTTCCTGAGTTTTTCATCACAAAAGCATTTAAAAAAGCAAAAAAGAAGTACTATAGCACCTTTCCCCGAAAAATAGCAACACCCCCTTTTTAACAATTCCTCAATTACCATTATATTT
This sequence comes from Trachelipus rathkii, assembly GCA_015478945.1. Taxonomy (NCBI): domain Eukaryota; kingdom Metazoa; phylum Arthropoda; class Malacostraca; order Isopoda; family Trachelipodidae; genus Trachelipus; species Trachelipus rathkii. The sequence continues at coordinate 1,339 of JABUQX010090558.1, read as the reverse complement.
CGTTAAAACAAAATATTACCAAAAAATATTACCCTCATCCATCAAATACATCATCTAAAAAACATTCTCAAAACCCCCAGAACGAAAAGAAAATCTCCCCCCAAAGCTGTATATATTCACATCCCCTGCAATACTTGCAATCAAACATATATAGGGAAACCATAGATTTTCAAAGAAGAAAAAATCAACATACAGAGACCTGCACAAGGACAGATAATTTCAGCTTTAACAAGTCATATGCGTAACACAGCCACTCTTTCAATTTCAACAATATAAAGATGATCAGAATTATCAATCACACGAACCATCCAAAATCATAGATCCTTTTGCAAATTTATAAATGATAACAACTACAATAGCAATCCCGGTTGAAGTTAAGTAGAATTTTTATAACCAAAATAATCATCTGAAAACAATCAAAATATTTCAACAACACCATGAAAGAAAATAGCAGACCAACTAAACAACACTGACTGGATGAAGATAAAAAAAAATCCAGTCCCTTAGCCTGAAAAGGTCTCGCGTTATCGGACGAAAAATTAGCTTTCTTTTTAACAATTTATTTCCAGAGCGGCGCGGCTATAATTTTTCGAGATCCGTCATCGGCTATTCGGCTTTGCCACCTAACTAGTGCGTCGTCGGCTATCCGACTGCATTTTTGAAAACCTCAGTGCGGCATTAACTATGCGGCTATTCGGCTATCCTACGGCGATACCGTTAAATTACAAAGTAAACTTTTGCGCGATAACGAAAGCATGCCTTTACATTTTAAACCTTTTATAAGATAGTAAAACAGATTTATTTAATTTTTTTATTAAATGTTAACTACATAAATAGTTAAATACTTTCATAGCTATAGGTCCTCTTCCTCCTCCATGTCCTCCTGGCTAATCACTTCCTGCAGGAGGTCCATATTTCCTTTGAAGCCTCAAACCTTTCCTCCTTCAAGGACGATCTCTTGGCCCTGAGGATGTCCCCACCCGCGCTGAAGCACCTCTCCACAGCTGCTGAACTAGGAATGGGGGTATTATATTTTATAAATAGATCTATCCATATCTCCCTATGCTGGTTGGGGAAACAGGAACAGCTCGGATCTTCTTGAGAGGGCACCCACTCCTCCATGAACTTTCGTATGACGATTTCCACATCCTGTTGCTGGCTTGCTCTGCGTACCAATACTCTAGAAAACAATTTACTGAATAGGAGTGCGTCTGAATTGTGGGGTTCTTTTTCTGTTGGGTTTGATGGAGTCCCCTATCTTCCGGGTAATCCTGTCCCCGATCTCCTCCACCATGTCAGGTGCAATGCTTTCTAGGGCCTTAAGGGTGAAGGAGGAGTG
>JABUQX010090557.1:102500-113637 GCA_015478945.1 Trachelipus rathkii | reverse complement strand
GAGAGAGAGAGAGAGAGAGTTTATAATTTACAGAATTGAGACTGAGTTCCAACGTCAAGTTCCCAAACAGTTGAACATTTTCCATAAACTTCTTCCATCAACCTCTTCCTCACAGATCAATGACAGCTCTGAGATTTCCATTCTTATGGAATGGGTGAGGAAGAGGAGGCCCACGTTTTCCGTAGATGAGGCGTTGAGTCTGATTTTACGCCCGATGGGTTGGACGACGACTTTAGCAGCGACAACGACGAGGATGATGTTTCATTAAAGCAGTTTGTATAAATGAGAGAGAGAGAGAGAGAGAGAGAGAGAGAGAGAGAGAGAGAGAGAGAGAGAGAGTGACAGAGAGAGAGAGAGTGACAGAGAGAGAGAGAGAGAGAGAGTTTATAATTTACAGAATTGAGACTGAGTTCCAACGTCAAGTTCCCAAACAGTTGAACATTTTCCATAAACTTCTTCCATCAACCTCTTCCTCACAGATCAATGACAGCTCTGAGATTTCCATTCTTATGGAATGGGTGAGGAAGAGGAGGCCCACGTTTTCCGTAGATGAGGCGTTGAGTCTGATTTTACGCCCGATGGGTTGGACGACGACTTTAGCAGCGACAACGACGAGGATGATGTTTCATTTGCCTCAATTCCGGAGGACATTGGCGCGCTCTCCGATTCTGAAGTAAACCAATGCTTGCAAGCTTTGCAAGCATCGCAACGGCTTTTCACAGAAGACAGAGAGAAGAGCGACGACGACGAGGACATTCCTACTCCAGCTCAAAAGAAGCGCAGGTCTAGTTCCCACCTTGTTTGGAGGAATGTAGACCTTACTCAGCCCGCTGATATCACATGGAAAGACAGGGACCAGTATGTGACAAAGTGGGTGTATAAGGTGGTAACCAGAGCTGGGGCTAGTGATTTTGTGTCTGATATGATATTTTACGTAGGTAAGGGGAGTGTCATTGACAATCGCAATGTTGGCGTCTCCTCTTCGTGTGTTGTTCAGCTGACTGAGAATGTCCCGAAGCATAAGAATTATAAGATCTATTTTGATACCTAGTTATAGCTGATATATATATATATATAGTATATATATAATATATAATCTATATATATATATATATATATATATATATATAATATATATATATATAGTATATATATATATATATATATATATATATATATATATATATATATATATATATGATACTATATAGTATAGTATATAATATAATATATATATATATATATATATATATATATATATCTATATATATATATATATATTAATCTATATTATATATAGGTTTCGGCGTGATCCTGCTACTTCAGATTGTGTTCACTTTGGATGTTGTAGTGTTGCTACGTGGGTCCCTCCTTGATGCGCTTTGCTTACGCTTTCTTATACACCTTGATGTAGGCGTGTTCCCGCTACGGTTGCTTCAGTCCAGACTTAGATTTTAAAGATAGTTTTGCTTATATGTCATAGGATCTAGACATCTTACTGTCGATGGTATATATATATATATATATGTATATTATAATCGGTATATATATGTATATATATATATATATATATATATATATATATATATAGATATAATATATAATATATACTATATAATATCTATAGTATATTATATATATAGTATATACCTATATATATATATATATATATATATATATAGGTACATATATTATATATATATATATAATATTATTATCCTATATATAATATATTATTTATATATATATATATATATATATATATATATATATATATATATATATATATATATATATATATATATATATCTTTATATATAAAAAAAAAAAAAAAAAAAAAAAAAAAAAAAAAAAAATATATTATATATATATATAGTATATATATATATAATATAAATATTATATATATCTATATATATATATATATATGGAGAAAGAAAATATGATTAATATTTTTATCATTTTTATGTCTTTATACCATTTTATACACTGAAATAAACACATTATATATAAAATATTTTTACATATTTCCCGCCTTTGGTTGCCGGATGAGCCGATTCGCGTCGCAGCTTTGTATTTGACCTTCTATATAAACTTTTTTATAAGAACCAAGTGTACAAATGTGTTGTACTACCCCTAATAAACATGTTAATGCACAAAAAAAAAATTTTAGAACTCGGAAATCATAATTCAGGACTCAAAGGGTTAATATTATAAAGTAAAACGTACGTACCAAGGAATCTCCCAATATCCATGATCTGATGAAACTGAACTATAACTTTACACTGAGGCGGTGCTGAATTATAGAGTGGCGTCACGGAGTGATAATTTCAATGCTACTCTGAACCTTATTAATCACTTAATAAAGAATTGAGAATCTGACTGAACACAAAATTATTTATATATACACATCAACATTAAAAAAAAAACATAGATAGAATGAACAACAGCAGATCTTATTCTACAAATAAAAGAGGCATATAAAATGAAGTTGAGAAGACCTCCTCGTATGCGGCAAGAGAAATGCGAAGAAAATGACGATTGCAACTAGCCTTCGCCATATAATCTATATATATATATATATATATATATATATACTATATATATATATATATTATATAATATTAATATTATATATATATATCTATATATTTCTAATACGCGGAAAACGTAGCTTAACGCCACCCGGAACGAGATGGATCAAAAATATTCGCAAGTAGACTCTATAAGAGTAAACACTTCTAGAGGGGGGCAGCTGCCCCCCCTGCCCCCCCTGACGACGCTCATGTATATAAGTGTGTGTGTGTTAATTTAATTATTTTTATTTATTATACTTCAGTATCCCTAAATATTTTTTTATTTTATTTATTTATTTAATTTAAATTAGTTGTAGCATTTAAATAATACGCTCGCGCTCAAATTAGACCTAAACACGGCAGAAATTACAAATTCTCCTAAGGAAGAATTTGAACCAAGGTCCTCTCCCGCTGAAGGCAAGCATTTACTGATGCCCAACAGCGGAGAAAGTCTCTATTGAAATGATTTTAAATTAAGTCTTTTATCACAGAACGCTCTCTTTGTTATTAGTTTTTGCTGATCTTTGTGCTCCGATTTTTCCTTTCTCGAACTTACGTATATAAAGTTATCTTTTTTCTCCTTTTTCGTTCTAATTATTATTATTATTATTATTATTATTATTATTATTATTATTATTATTATTATTATTATTATTATTATTGCTTAGTTATTAAATTATTATTATTATTATGTAATTATTATTATTATTATTATTATAATTATTATTATTATGCAATAAGGCCGGTGTCGAAACCGGAGCTGGAGTCGGAGCCGGAGCCGGAGCCGGAGCCGGAGCCGGAGCCAGAGCCTGAGCCGGAGCCGGAGCCGGAGCCGGAGTCCAGAGTTGAAATCAGGCTACAAACATATAATGAATTAAATGAGATGTGTTTTCTATATGTATACGAGGCCATAGAACACAAATTTGATAGTTTTAAGTGCCTAAAGGTAGCCTATGCACCCATCCCCCTGTATGGGGTATCCTTAATCTATTCGATCGTACACTTTTAATAAATAAATAAATGAATAAATAAATATATTAGTCTTTAAACTATGACTTTAATAATTTGTATACTCCATTTTCTTTTCAATCAGATACATTAATATTTTAATTTCTTTTCATTTAACCTATTTTCTAAACTTTGAGTATTAACTATAAAGCTTGAGTACACCATATTCTTATAAACTGAAACATTTATATTTTTTTTTAGAAAATACACTTCATTTTTAAAAAGTTTTTTAAACATCTTATGTTTTTACTAAAAAAAATTAATTTTTATTAAAAATATGTACTTTTATTGACCCTAGAGCAGTAAAGCAGTTCCGCAAACACCCCATCCCTGCCCCACTCCCATCCTCCCATGCGCTACTGCTTTAAGGCTTTACTGCTTTAGGGTAATATTTGCACACACAATTTGTATAACCGTAATGTGAAAATATGTTACATGCATAAATATTACATTAAAATATGTTTTTTTGTATGCACATTACATAAATTATTAAAAACATTTTTTAAGTCTTTACTAAATCTAAAATTCTTTTTTTTTAAATTATCAATTAATCAATAAATTAATAGATTTAACTCTAATCAACCACACATACCCCCCCTCCCTTCCTTGCCATACGTGATCCATTGAATAAGAGAATAAAGTCATGTTTGATCAAGCATTATGTATAAACTTTAAGTGATCATACATTCATACCTTCACTGTATAAAATATCGCAAATGATCACAAATTGACAAACAATTTATGTTTCCTTTTTCACTTTCTGAAAAATCGTTTTTGAGTTGCTCTTTTGATATTTTTGTTAAAATCATTATAAAACCTTAATGATGGTTTCATATACAGAGATGGGATATTTGTGTGATCCCCACACTCTATTCTTTATTCTGTATTAGTATCCTTGTTCAGATTGACCTCAGTGATCTTTAATTATGTACTAAAGGTTGATATTTTTCGAAAACGAAATTTTCAACTTTTCTCATTTTCTATTTCGAGCATAGTTTTGAAACTGGTATCGTTTTGATGAGAAATTTGTGCTACATTTGCTAGTATGTGTTTTGTTGCTGTGCTGGCGAGTAATTAATGGTAAAATTCTTCATTTATTTTCCTATGGGAGTTATTTTGATCATGCTATAAGCATGTGAAAAAAAAACCATAGGCTATCATATCAATTTCATACTATTTGTTGTCCCTTTTTCATTGGTTCATTGAGTAATAGTTTTATTGTTTAAACAATAACTATATTACACAGGTTTTGGTTAATTCTTTATAATTTATTTATAACTAATAAATAAATTAATTTATTAATTAAGTAGGAATCAGAAACGCCTTTCGCGCGTTTTTCTGGTAGTATATAAGCCAGAATACATGCTCAAATCCCATTCCTTTGCCATAATCAACCGCTCTTACAAGCCGTGTAAGTTTCCCTCTAAATGTGTTTCCATTTCAATGACTTGCAACGAAGAACTTCACATCTAGATAAATTTATAAAAAACGGTTTAATTAAAGCTGATTTTATGGACTGAAATATTCATCAATTCAAACGGGCCTACAACGCTGTCATTTTTTTTGTTTACACATTTTCGTAAAAATGTACTAAATTCAGCAATCACAGGAAATAGCAACCTTATAGAATTAAGGAAATTAATTACGTTTAGTAAGCATTTCTTACGATTTTGCACGAAGTTCAGCAAAAACGAACGCAAACTCGAGATTTCTTTCGTTTCGTAAGCACAAATGCAAAAACGAAAGCGTCTATATTAATATAGAGTGGGTAAGATAGATACGGAAATTATCAGACAATTGCGATATATATATATATATATATTACTATATATATATTATATATATATATATATTATATATATATATATTATATATATTATATACTAGATATTATATATATAGTAATATATATATACTATATATCATATATATATGACTTATATATATCATATATATATATATATATATAGTATATATTAGTATATATATTTATATATATAGATATATATATGAGGGATATATATAATATATATGATATATATATATATATATATATATATAATATATATATATATTATTATTATATATATATATATATATCGAAATCAATTTAAAGACTGCAAAATGTGTGGTATCTGTTAAGGGTATCGGCAAAATTTTACCGATACCGATACCGATCCGATACCGATACCTCAAAAATCGAGCCGATACCAACCGATACGCGATACCGATACCATAGGTATCATGTAGCAAACTAACAAATTTAAGAGACCGAAGATACATATAAAAAATATTCACTTTATATATATATTTGATTATAATATATATATATATATATATATATATATATATATATATATAAAAAAAGAAGATATAAAAATAGAAATATTTATATGGATAATTAAATAATCAACATTTAAAAAAATATTTTAATAAAACCGGAAATGCAATGTCTCTTTTTCACAATATGCAATGATGGAAAAATCACAATATAGAGCAGTTGCAAAATTGTTATTATTAAAAAAGTAATTTCTTTGGGTTCAACGCAAATTTATCAGCTACTGTTTGAATAAAATAATCACAATTGTCAAACACAAATTTTCTGTGTACACTCATCATAGCCAGTCCGTTTAACCTGTCGTCTTCCATAGCACTTCGCAGCCAAGTCTTGATCCTTAGCAGAGTACTGAAAGAATGTTCTACTGTACTGGTGGTGCATGGTTGGGCGAGTAGTATCATCAAAGCCTTTTTCGTCGACGGAAAGAAAGGTGCAGTCTCCTTAGACATTGGGAGACCCAACAAAGATCTATTAAGTCTTCCCCTATTTCTCCGCTTCTTGTCCTTCCAAATTTTGTAACAAAGTTCTAGTTCTTCTTCTATGCCTTCTAAGTGGTAAAAACTATAAAATGAAGCTCTCTTTTCATTTAACTCATCGATTGTTATAAAAATCATGTGGAAATTATGTAGATATGTCAAGGTGTATTTTCAGTAGAAAACCGTAATTCCAAAGAAGAAGTTATAAAATCCAGATAAAGAGTTATTAAGGATCTTCTTCAGAACTACCATGGGATTTTGTGTGCTGGAGGTTTGCTGCAGTACTGCTGCGTACTAAAGAAATCCTGGTAAAAATCAGATCAGAGTCCCAGTTGCTCGGCGATTTGATTAGCTTCTTTAACACTTAATCGATGATTTTTTCTGCACCTTTCCAATGGACTCCTAACCATTTCCACAATATGTTGAATGTGCTGCGAGGTTTTGACGATATCCAAGGTCTAGATTGGAGAGCATTTTACAACTGGCTCAACATCGCAGAATATTTCGTGATCAATATCATAGCCATGATAAATAACGACTTACATGCCGCTGAATGCAACTGAAAAGCGCTTTTTCTTGTGGCGGTATTTCCTTCAATGGAAAGGATTCTAATGCTTGTATCATCCGTACAAAGTGCTCCTTAAAACTCTTATGATGCACTTGTGTTGTTCAGACATCTGGTCTGGCATACGCTTGGGATGTTGGCTTTAATTTTCTTCTCAAGACCGACTGGCGAAAAAACGTCACATAATGTCCTTTATAGTGTCCGCACAGTATTGCGTGATTTCTGGTATTCGTGTTCAGATATCATTACTACTGAAGCTTTTGTTGTTGCTGAAGGAGGCAATGAAAAGAACAATGCTTTTTATACTTTTTTCCTCAAAATATTGCTTGGACACTCTTCCTCTTTGGCAGACAGTCGTAGAAAGCCATCGAAACGCACAAGCCCACGCATTTCTCAGGATCCAGTTCTTCGGTGTGATGAAATGGTCAATGGCTTTCGCAATGGTTTTTGCGTCAAGTGCTTTCAGTTCTACAAAGCCAATAAATTCCTCTTTGACTTCATCGGACTCTTTGTCGAATTAGTGCAACACTATGGAAATTGTTCCTTTCCAGAAATATCAGCCGTTTCATTGCTAGTTAGCTATACGTGCACGCTTCCTTACCTTATAATACAATGCTTTCCTTTATAGTACCACATAGAGAAATGATCTGATTCTGATCTGAACTGATTGGTATGTGGCATTTTTCTTCCCCTTTTCAAAATGGCTTTTCAATGACTAATCTCCGGCATCTATTCGTAAGCGGCACAAATCTTGCAACACTCCGTCATCATGATGCTTACCCCGAAGCAGTAAATCGCGTGTACAAGAAAATGTCACACATGAAAGTATTGAGCATAATATTTTTTTATTTTTCTTCTATGATTTTCTTAGAATGTGGTTAATTTGGCATGGCTCCCCGGACGATCCTGGTAGGAACAATCTTGGCAGTTCAACAGCAGTTTTATATACCACTCTAGTGTTTGTATGTCCCTTACAAACTGCATGAACATCTTATATTTAGTGAAAGGTCTTATTGTTAAGGAGCCTAGGACCCCCTCTGAAGGAACTTTTATTTGCAAAATGCTCCCTTTAGGCGCCTGGAGTATGTCAGACAGGGTGAATATGTTTCCACATTCATAATTGAATATTCTCTTTAGTGTGTGGCATCTTCCAAAAGAAATATAGGTCTTAGGTGGAATACAACAGTCTTTTAGTTACTGTTTCTTTTACTCAGTCGAAATCATAGATGCAATGTCCACATCGTATCTACAATTATTGGTGAAATAAGAATACAAACTTGCAAATGCTCCTTAGTTCGCCTGAGTACTGTCAAGAACAAGGTGAAATATGTCTCAACCATTCATAATTGAATTTCCTCTTTAAGTGAGTAACATCTTCCAAAAAAATTATAGGTCTAGGTGGAATCCAACACTCTTTTCAGTAACTGTTTCTTTTTCTCAGTCCGAAATCATAGATGAATGTCACGTATGTATCTACCAATGCATTTTCGTGACTGTCATGCTACTGAAACGCTAAGCTCGACAATTCTGGACACTATATCTTGACCTGGTCGACGGTGCTGGCCTGGGTGTGGGTTCTTCACATGCGAAATATGCCAAAGTAAGGGGATTTGCCTCTTGTGTAAGTTCCTAGTTGAATTAATGGTAGCAGATTCTTCTTCGTTTTTCACGCGCTACCATTTCCAATTTTATGCTATGAGTCCTTTTCAATTTTACTGCAAACAATATATATATTAATCTATATATATATATATATATATATATATATATATATAATATATATATATTATATATACTATATATAATATAATTATATATATATATAATATAATATATATTTAATATTATATATATATATATATATATAATATATATATATATATATATATTATATATTATATCTATATATATATATATATAATATATACAGTATATATAAATTTATATATATATATATATATATATATAATATAATAATATATATAATAATATATATATATATTATATATATATACTTATATATATATAATATACAGTATACTATATATAATATATATATATGAATATAATATATATATAATATAATATATAAGTATATAATATATATATAATATATATATTATCTATATATATAGTATATATTATATATATATATCTATATATATATATATCATATATATAGATATATATATATAAATAATATATATAAATATATATATATTCTAATATATATATATATATACTATAATATATATATATATATATATGTTAGATCTCTGGCAATAAAGAAACATATGGTCATAGGCTAATAATTTTACTAGCATTCGAAAGATGTTAGCAGAAAAAATTAAAAGTATAGGAAACTATTGAAAATCAATAATTTCTGTGTTGTAATAAAATAATAGTTTTTTTAAATGAAGCTAACCTCATATGGACAGGTCAGATCATGTGTTACAAATTCCTACTTCTAAGAAGTAAATTCACAAATTTTATTATATTTAAAGTAAAACGTACGTTCCAAGGAATCCCAATATCCATGATCTGATTAAATTGAACTATAACTTTTTACACTGAAGCGGTGCTGCCATTATAGAGTGCGTTCCGGAGTGATAATTTCAAATGAATTACTTGAACGTCTAAACCACTTAAATAAAGAATTATAATCTGATTGAACAACAAAATCTACAATTTACATATACATTATCAGAACATTAAAAAAAAAAACCATAGATAGAATAACAACACAGATCTTATCTACAAATTAAATAGGCAGTATAAAATGAGTGAGAAGACCTCGTATCGGCAAGAGAAATGCGAGAAAATGACGATTGCAACTAGCCTTCGCCATATAATCATATATATATATACAGTGGCGTAACTTACGGACGCAAGGCTGCAATGCGGGAGGGCCGTGCATTGGGGCCCGTGCCCATAGTTTCAGTTTATTCAAAATGTTCTGCAATCTATCAAAACTACGATGAAAGAGCAAAGGCAAATGGATTGAAAAAGCACATGGAAAATTTTGAATTTGCTTTCCATTTCGTTTTTCATACATTAAACTAGAATCTCTTAACTTGGTTTCGAAATTTCTCCAGAACAGTAACGCTGATCTATCAAAAGAAACTACTGTACTTGATAACGCTTTTAATTAATAGCCTTTCACATTTAAGAAATAATTTTGAAGATACTATGGCAACTGCTTCTGCTGTTGCCCAACAATGATGTCTTGATGCCATTTTTCCAGATCAAAGAGTTCGTAGAACTAAACGTCATTTTGATGAGCTAGTCCAGGATGAGCGTTTATTAGATCCGTTGAGGTATTATCAAACATCAGTATCTGTAGCTGTATTTAATAATCTTACCGAACATTGTACACAATTATTGTCCAATTAAAAAAAAGATTTGAAAGTATGGACCATTTGTCTAGTCTCTTTATAACGCTGACTCCAGAATTTCTTTCAACATCAACAAATGAAGAATTGCAGAAAAAAGCTGAAATTTTGTTATACGAATATAGAGATCTCACAGAAAACTTTCCTTCTGAAATTCAAAGCTTTCGATTGACTCTTATGAAAGACATTAGATCAAGAACATCAATAAGAGATTTGGCAGATTTATTATTCATTGACAACTACATCATTGCATCAAGTATACTAGATGTTTGCACCGCGTTTTTGCTGCTCTTGACTTTGCCTGTAACTGTGGCAACAACCGAGCGGACATTTACCAAGTTAAAATTGATAAAAAATTACTCTCCTACAATGTCACAGGAGAGATTAGGGGAAGATTCAATATTGGGGTCGCGCTAATCCCAATTTTCAACTCCCCAATAAATGGACATAAATTTCGGAATTATCAGCCGATTTTGACCCTATTAACAATTAACAACAAACTGTAGCTTTTTTTTTTTTGGCCGCTAAAACGTTGTTTTCGGTGTTTTTTGTGTCCGTAGCATGGTATTTTTCAGGATTTTTAATTTTTCAAAACCCATGTTTTTGACATTTTTCGTATCAACTTCCAGAATTTTTTTTTCGAAATGACTTCAAACTTGAAATATGCATAGATGGGTACATTACCTACAATAGTCACATTTGTTTTTTTTCGATTTTTTGAGTTTTGTGCTCAGCGTTGTCCAATTTCCAAACCCACTTTTTTTGGATTTTAAAATGAAAAA
>JABUQX010090557.1:42500-97500 GCA_015478945.1 Trachelipus rathkii | reverse complement strand
TGCTCTTTTGATATTTTTGTTAAAATCATTATAAAACCTTAATGATGGTTTCATATACAGAGATGGGATATTTGTGTGATCCCCACACTCTATTCTTTATTCTGTATTAGTATCCTTGTTCAGATTGACCTCAGTGATCTTTAATTATGTACTAAAGGTTGATATTTTTCGAAAACGAAATTTTCAACTTTTCTCATTTTCTATTTCGAGCATAGTTTTGAAACTGGTATCGTTTTGATGAGAAATTTGTGCTACATTTGCTAGTATGTGTTTTGTTGCTGTGCTGGCGAGTAATTAATGGTAAAATTCTTCATTTATTTTCGCTATGGGAGTTATTTGATCATGCTATAAGCATGTGAAAAAAAACCGCATAGCTATCATATCAATTTCGCATTATTTTGGCTCCTTTTTCTCATTCGTTCATTGAGTAATATTTTATTGATTGAACAATAACTATATTACACATGTTTTGGTTCATTCTTTGTAATTTATTTATAACTAATAAATAAATTAATTTATTAATTAAGTAGGAATCAGAAACGCCTTTCGCAAGCGTTTTTCTGGTAGTATATTAAGCCAGAATACATGCTCAAATCCCATTCCTTTGCCATAATCAACCGCTCTTACAAGCCGTGTAAGTTTCCCCCTAAATGTGTTTCCATTTCAATGACTTGCAACGAAGAACTTCACATCTAGATAAATTTATAAAAAAATGGTTTAAAGTACTAGTTAAATTTATTTGAGCAATTCTTGTTCATCAAATGAGAATTTCACATTAGCTTTTTATAGCTTTTTTTTTAACAAAAGCTGTGCTCTGGCAGGGTTCTTTCCAATATTTCCTTTTATTTGGGAAAGAACGGAAAAACTTGAATTATCTTCCTTTGATGATTTTTTTGCTCTAATAGTGATTTTAGTATTTGTACTGGCCAACTTTTCCTTTTCATCTTAATAATAAATACCCTTCTATCCCAATTTTCAGTTTAGATAGGAAAGCATGGCAATTTTCCACTTTTTCCATTATTAATATAATTTCCGTCGAGAATATCATTTCAAGAAGGGAGAGAACCTCTGCAACTTCATTTATGTTTGTTAGAATTAAACTGAAGTTGCTCGTGGGTCCCACTTATCTTTGCCTTAGGTATGATAACTATTCTGTTTTCTTAACTCCCACGGAAATTATGCTTATCCGTTTCTACCACGGGTTTCATGATTTCTGCGAGTTAATTTCCAGTAATCTACAAGATTTTCAAAAAAATTATAACTAATAGAATAACAGCACAATTGGATTACAACCAACCACACGAACAGGTTGGCTTTCTCAGTGGGTATAGTACGAATTACAATCTACAAATAGTCCAATAACTTATGGAAAGATGCCATGAATATCAATTACCACTTTGCATTGGACTCATAGATTATGAAAAGGCTTTTGACTGTGTGAGCATACGCTCAGTTATAAATGCACAGGGTAATTAGGGGTTAAACAACATTTATATTGAAATTCTAAAGAAAATTTATTTCTAAAAAAAATATCTTGAAAATAAGAAAAAAATTGAGGGAGAAGTTACACAAGGTGATACGATATCAGCAAAACTATTCACTGCGAAATTGGAGGAGATATTTAGAAACTAGACTGGGAATTAGCAGGAATAAAAGTAAGTGGCAAATATCTGAGTCATCTCAAGTTAGCGGATGACATATCTTTTGCTTTAGATCCTCTGGAGATAAAAATCATTGTTGAAAATTTAAGCATATCGAGTGAAAGAATTGGACTGAAAAACAGTATATCAGTAACTAAAATAATGTTTAATAAGTTTGTAATTCTCAAGTCCATAAAAATCAGAAATACAACACTAGAAAAAGTGGAGGAATATGTGTATTTAGGACAGATGATATCTGGAAATGGGGGACTAATAAATAAAATTAAAAGAAGAGTGAAACTTGGATGAGTGGTAATGGGAAGAATAAGTCAAATTTTCAGGAACAAAATGGCAATGTTAGAAAAGAAAAGTATATAGTGAGTGCATTCTTCCTACTATGACATATTGAAGCGAAACATGGACACTAATTGTCAAATCAATTTAAATATTAGGTGTACCCAGATAAATGTGGAGGGATACGGCCGCTGGGAATATCAAGCAGGGATAGAATATATTTACAATTACATTAGAGAAATGATAAAGATCAATAACATCATAACGAGAGTTAAAGAAATCAAATGAAAATTAATGAATCACGTATCTAGACAACATGATAACAAATGGACAAAGGAAATATTGAATTGGTGCCCTATATACGCCAACCGACCAAGACAAAGCCCTAACATTCGCTGGACAGATGAGATTAGGCAATTGGTGGGAATCACCTGGCAAACCATGGCAGAAGATAGAGAATTGGAGAAACTAACGAAGGACAGATAGGGCCTATTAATGATGATGATGATGATATATATATATATATATATATATATATATATATATGTAAATAAATATATATATATGTAGTAGCCCAGCAGCCAACCTTAGCCTGCTGCTCGCAGCTCAACCAATATATATGTATGTATGTTGACAATGCCTTAATTAAAAGCGCCAATAACCAACCATATATCAATAATAATAATATATATGTAATATATATAATAACCTTAATAATACATATATACATATATATATATATAATATATATATATATATATATTTGCTATATATATATATATATATATATATATATATATATATATATATAATATATAATATATATATATATATCACTTTCTGTTATATATATATATATATATATATATATATATATATATATGGCCTGCGTGCTAACCATGAATTTGTGGAATATCACCTTTCTAACTGTCAACCTAACATTTTATTACTGTTTGAGACCCAGCTAGGAAAGAATTCTTTTTCAAATAAACTAAATATCTCCAACTATAACTTTTTCAATAATTTTCGACTAAATGGTAGAGTCTGTCTCTATATAAACATAAACACTCCTGTAACACGTCTCGAGAATCTTGAATCTCCTAACTTTGATGTTCTATGGCTTAAAATCTTTCTCCCTACTACTATCATTATCTTGTGTTTCTGCTACTGCTCCCCTATTGGAACAGATTTTCATGTTTTTTTTAACTTTCTTACAACTTCTCATGAGACTGTTACTTCTTCCCATCCAAATGCCGAAGTCCTCTATTTAGGGGATTTCAACGTACATCACACTGAATGGTTGGGCTCCTCTTACACTGATGCAGGCGGGGAGGAGGCCAAAACATTTAGTATTCTCAACGATCTGGAACAGTTAATTAAGGAACCTACACATATCCCAGATTGACCTAACCAATTCTTGAACAAGCTTGACTTATGTTTCACCACTACTCCTTCTCGTTATAAATACAAAATCTTTCCTCCTATTGGTAACTCTGACCACAATCTTGTAGCTCCTAATTTTAATGTTTTTCCTCCAGCAGATCCACCATGCCCTAAGCGTAATCTCTGGCACTTTAATCGGGCTAATTGGGGGTCCCTTGCGTCGTTTTCTTGCTAACTACTTTTGGAATGAATCCTACTTTGACTAGGAGGATGCTTCGGTAACCACTGAAAAGGTAGGGGCCGTAATCGCCGATGGGATGAGCAGGTTCTTTCCATCTTCAACTAAATCTTTTTCTCCACAAAATTCATGGTTAGATGGAGCTTGTTCTTGCTCCATTCAGGAAAGAGACATTGCGTATTGGGCATGGAAAAACTCTCGTTCTCCTATCACTCTTACTAATTTTCATTCTGCTCGGAATCGTTGCAGGGATACTATTCGACAGGCTAATCTCGCTTTCACTAAAAAAAAAGTGTGCCAACCTGCTTGGTTCTCCTACTAATAAAAATTTCTGGCCTCTTGCCAAAAACATCTCTAACAGCTTTTGTAAATCTGCCATTTCTTCCCTTATTCGCTCTGACGGTTCCGTAGCTAACTCTCCATCTGAAAAGGCTAATCTCTTCGGCCTTCTTTTTTCATCTAACTCTACCCTGGACGATTCTGGCATCCCTCCTCCTACTCCTTCTCCTCTCAGGTTTCCCATGTCTTTGCCTGTGTTCACACATGATCGTGTGCATGAGATGCGGAGATCTATGAACGCCGGGAAGGCTAGTGACCTGAATGGCATTCCTCTCGTGTTTTGAGGGTGTGTGCTTCTGAGCTGGCGCATGTACTCGTTCAACTCTACTCTCTATGTATTAATAGTTTAATACTAATACTTTTCCTCAGTGCTGGAGGCGTGCATATGTTCAACCGATCCCGAAAAAAGGTAGCCTCTCTGATCCTTCAAACTATCGCCCTATAGCTCTCACTTGTATTCTATCTAAAATCTTTGAAACTCTTCTTAACTCTCATTTTCTGGATCATCTGGAGTTTCATTTCTTTCTTTCAGATTATCAGTATCGCTTTCGACGCTCGAGGTCAACTGGTGACAAACTTTCCTATCTAACTGATTTATGGTCTTCTGTCCTTAGGGACCATGGGAAGTCTTGCGTGGTGGCGCTTAGCATATCCAAAGCTTTTGATTGGGCATGGCAAGCGTCACTGCTCTCTAAGCTTCCTTCCTTTGGGTTTCCTTCTTCTCTTTGCTTACTCTTATCTAATTTTCTCTCCAATCGCTCCATATCAGCACTCGTTGACGGAGCGTCCTCTTCCTCCTTTCCTGTTAATTGTGGTGTTCCTCAAGCAAGGTTCTGTTTTATCTCCAACTTTATTCCCACTATTCAACAACGATCTCCTCAGCTGTATTTCTAACTCTGTTCACTCCTATGCCGATAACTCAACTCTCAATTCTTCTACTCATTTCAAATCTGCTCCCTCTTTTGCATCTAGAGTTGTCTTTCTTCTTCAGCTTTCGGATTCTATTTTTGCCAATCTGGATGGGATTTCCCGGTGGGGTCATCGCAGCCTTGTAAAATTCGACTCAATTTCTTTACATCTCCCTCTCTAAAACACCTTCCAACTTTCCTATTTCCTTCGACGGGTCTAGCGTCTCAACTGTCAATAACAGAAACATTCTTGGTCTCAATTTAAGCAGCAAATTGTCTTGGAAACCTCAATTTACCTACTAAGGTGGCCTCAAAGAAGCTGGGAGTTCTGTTCAGGTTGGGAGAATTTTTTTCCTCTGAACAGTAACTCCAGTTATATAAGGGCCTTATTCGCCCTTGTATGAGTACTGTTCTCACATTTGGGGGGGGCTCCGCTCCATCCTTCTATTGGAAGAATTTGCGTTCATTCATCTTTCTAATAATCATTATCAAAGCTTCTTTGTCCAATTCTTTCAAACCCAAAACTGTGGTCTTGGGGTAATTCTTTCACTATGCTATATTTTCTATGGTACTACATCGGCAGATGCTCAAATTAATCTCGCATTCCCCCACCCCCTTACGTCGCCCTCGTAGGGTCACTTGCTCTCATGAATCAGCTGCGCGTGAGTATTGAAAAACCCCCAGACTTGTTCCTTGTGTGGTGCCTCTTACTTTCCAGCTACTTCTGTTCTGTGGAACTCCTTTCCTTCTTCTGTTTTTTATGGCTGTATTTAATCTTCCCCTCTTTAAAGCTCACGTCTGCGCTCACCTGAGAGATTTTCGTTAAGTTAGGGCTTGGGAGGGTCTTTTTCTGTTTTATTTTTCTGCCCCTCCTTGAAAGGGCCCAGCCAGAGTGGTGGTGCACAGTCAATATATATATTTATATATATGTTTCGTAATATAAATATCTATATATATATATATATATATATATATATATGCTACTCTGCTAAGTTAGATTTATAAATATAAATGCATATATATATATAATATATATATATATATATATATATATATATATATATATATATATATATATATATATATATATATATATATATATATATATATATATATATATATAACTACCTTTTTTTCTAATATATTCTCTTTTTCTTAATATATATATATATATATATAGATAACATACGCATAACATATATACTCTATATATATATATATATATATATATATATATATATATATATATGCTCTCTTTGATAATACTACTGTATGTATATATATATATATATATATATATATATATATATATGAGTGACTTGTCGTACAGAGCTATGGTAGATTTTGTGTGTGTGGGTACTGGAATTCTAATGGTTAAATTTAAGCTTGAAAAGGCCAAAATATGTGTGGTTGTGGCATATGATCCATCTGAGGGTAATGTTGAAGAGAGTGCGATTTTCTGGGATAATCTGAGTGATGTTTTGGATGGGTGAGTAGGAGCTTCAGATTGATTGTGTTTGGTGACCTAAATGGTTGGATAGGTACTCAAAAAGGGATGGTATAACAGGTGACTTTGGGGTGTCGGTAGAAAACGAGAATGGTAGGAAGATGATCGTTCTTTGTGAGGAGAGAGGTATATGTGTGTGTGTAAGTAATAATTTCTTTAAAAACAAAAGTATACTAGAGTTGGTGTAGGTAGAGATGGTATCGATGGGAAAAATATGATTGATTTTGTATCGGTGAAGAAGATGTTGAAGTATGTGTTGGATGTTAAATCAGTGAGGGGGTTAGGTATAGGATTATCTGATCAAAGAAGCATTTTTTAATAATAATAATAATAATAATAATAATAATAATAATAATAATAATAATAATAATAATAATAATAATAATAATAATAATAATAATAATTTGACTAACATTGCAGAGAATTAGCCCAGGGCTTGTAGAAACAGAATTTTTCCCAAGAATGTATAGCAGCAGCCAAGAAAAAGCAAAAGAAGTTTACAGTTCACGGGTGTGTCTCCAGCCAGAAGACATCGCTAACTCGGTCTTGCATATAATAGGTTCGCCACCCCATGTTGAGGTAAGAAAAACATTAATAGCTTCCTTTCGCACTTATATTTTTTAAATATAATCTATTATAACTCAATGATGTTTTAAAGATAATCTAAAAAATTCCTCCTAATAGCATTTTCATTTTCTTTATGCAGATCAATGATATTATAGTCAGACCAACAGAGCAAGTTACTTAGAAGATTGTACTACTTCGTGCTGATGATCATCCTGGCATTATTTCACACGTACTTCATTGATTTTAAGATACTCGTTGCCTCATAAGCTGAAACACTAAGAATATTTACAACAAAATTTACACTTTAATAATTTAAATCTTGGATTTTATTTTCTGAATTACAGAACAATCACTTGTTTAGATTTAAATGAGTTATTAATAAACTATAATAAAATATTAAGCAAAAGAAATATTTACCCTCTTTAGCTCGAGATTATATATGCATTGTAGTGGAATGACGGCACAACAACGGATGATGAAACAATAATTGCATTCCTGCGCTCAAATTATGACTTGAAATTTAACGAATTCTAACGTTATCACGTTTTTAGAGCACAATTATGAATGAAGCCTAGTGACATTATAACAACAATGAAGTCACATCAAGAATAATTCCGTATAATCTGAAAACTACTATAAATATTATTTATAACTAACTCTTTGAGCCTAGGCTAGTCTAGTAAGCCTACTACTTGTGTACAAACTTGAGCATTTACTCCGAAAATGCTTTTGCAATTTAAAATTTGCAACTGACAACCACAATATAAATATATTTCTACTATGTGACAACTCTCTCCATGATATGGCGTCAGTCATAACCTCATGAGAAATTATAAATCCATAATTTCAATTAATATGCACTAATGCAACTAGCATTGTAGTGAAAGGATATGGGATAAATGCTTCCTGGGAATGTTTCGAAACTTAACTTGGTTTTAATTAAAAAAAAAATTCTTCCATCTCCAAATTTGCTTTCCTAAAGCAACGAATAATTATTAATAATAAACGAAATATATATGAAATGAATAATAAACGAAAACGGCTTTAATTAATTATAATTAATTGAAGCCGTTTTCGTTTTTGCATTTGTGCTAAAAAAATGCTTAATTAAGTTTTCGTTCGTTTTGTCAAACTTGGTACAAAATCGTAAAAAAATGCTCACCAAATGTAAAGAATTTCGTTAATTCTGTGTAATATAGAATAAAATTCTGTATAAAATAGCAACCTTACAGAATTAAGGAAATTCCTTACGTTTGATGAGCATTTTTTGACAAAACGGACGATTAACTACTTTTTTTTGGCACAAATGCAAAAACGAAAACGGCTTAAATTAATATAAAAAAACAGCACTAATAATAATAATAATAATAATAATAATAATAATAATAATAATAATAATAATAATAATAATAATAATAATAATAATAATAATAATAATAATAATAATAATAATAATAATAATAATTTTTATTTACTATAAGAATAAACATAATTATTTGTAAAGTTTAACTGCCCAAATAAAGATATGAAATTTAAGCAAGTTTAACGCACCTTTACAATTTCAATTGAAAAGTAAAATGTTGATTTCTCTAATAAATATAAATCTGTGATAATAACCATGACAATTCAAGTCGAGCAGAAAATGGCTAGGCACTTACTAACTTTAAACAACTTATTCCAAAGAAATTTACATGATTATTATTATTTACAAAATTCTGAAAACAGAGCACAAAAAATTACATCAAGGTATACAGTAAAAATACATTTTCATAAACAAATATAGTGCATCTCTTCACTTAAATTGTTGGTATATCCTTTGTCTTTTTATCTTTTCTTGAAAGTTTAAAAAATACTTCGGTTTGCTCATCAACCTTGTGAATGGTTTTCCATGTAATGGAGCTTTCATTGGTTTTCTTTTTTTTTCTTAAAGATACAAATCCGTTCCCCTCTTGCTTCCCTACTCCAACCTATCATTTTGGTCTTCCAGATGTCAGGTGTAGAATTATTACAAAATTTCGATTGTTTTCTTGGTGTAAATCTCATCCCATGCTCCACACAATTCTTTGAAATCATTTTCATCGAATTATCTAAGATTGTTGTACTAATCTGAGGAACTATTTCTAAATTTAATTTTTCTTGACTGCCAATTTTTTCACCAATATTTAGCACAAATAACCTTTTCGATTTGTCCTCAGAAAAATCCAACACAAACTGAGTCTTCATTAAAGTTAACACTATAAATGATATTCAACATGCCATGGGATAATAAGTGACAGACCAGAACTACTAAAGACTACCAACCCTCGCTGAATGGAAATGTCAGTAGCATTTTGCCTTTCTGATATCTTAACTGAATCCGTATGAGAAGACTTGGACTTCATATGGTCAAAGATCTACTTTTATAAACGATTTCTTTTAGATCTATATCCCAGCAAAATGATCTGCTCTACTGGAGAACTTTATTTTCTCTTTTGTGGTGTTTTCTTCTTCAAGTTCTTGTGCATCTTAAATTTCTAATTTCGCTTCCTGGATCCTAAAATAATTCATTAAATATTCTTCAAGATAATATCAAATCTTCAAGTGCTGGTGAAGGACCTTCCACGTCTTAATCTTGCCAGGAGGAGACTATATATATTTCATACATCATAATCATCATTGCCGAATACCTTTGTAAAAATATAAGGTTCCATATATATTCTTTAAATTTCATAAAATTAGTCTTACCTTGCTTCATAACTTTTCTTACTACAGCTTGATTTATTTTGAAAGGTCTGTATTTACCATGAACTTCTTTCCAGATAAGTTTATGCTCGTCTGATAAAGGCACTTTTGATGCACGTTTGAGGAGGAATTTTTCTTGGTTGAGAATGCATTGTATTGTTGTAAATCATTTTTAATTTCTTATTCGCCGCCGTGTGATGATATCAACCTCAGCGTTATTTAATCGATTAGTTTACTATTTCTACAGCTTCATTGCTGGATGGTTTGTGCGGACTTGATATTGTATGTTTAATGTCATAGTGCAACAAAATCAAAGGAAATGACAACTGAAATCTTTTTCATTATCCGTTAATTTAAAAAGGTTCAGGTAACCAAATTATTGTGGTAAGAATTGCTCTTCAAAAATCTTAGCAAATCCAACTAACCTTTTGTCTCTTAAAGGTTCCATGAAAACTAATTTGGTAAAATGATTCACAGAAAAAAAACAATCGATGTTTCCTCTACTGGTTTTTTGAAACTTGATACAGTTAATATAATAGGTTTCAGTGTGATGAGTTGTCTTGAACTTCTGGTAAACATCACAAGTTATGCATACATCTGTTACTACTCTGAAAATAGTAGAATGGCAAACTAGAAGTCCAACAACGCAATGAAAATTGCTTTTCTATGTACTCTAACTCCTGATGACAAATCACTTACAAGAGCACCAAAACCTTGATTGGTACAGTCCCAACCATAGTTTCCTCACGTTTTCATTTACATAAATCCAACCTTATACCAGCAACAATTATAATTTCAACTAAAAAATAATTAACGTTTTCACTAAACGCCATTTCTGAAGATGATGAAATCATGAAACAAATTGACAATCGATTATGATCGATATTCGATTAATCGATTTTTAATTATATGCGATTAATCGATTTTTAATTAAAACTACCTCAAATATCGAGTAACCCTAATGCCTATCGATAATTTCACTTGCATTTAATTATTTTTACTGCGCATCTGTTTACACGCATAAGTTTGCGTTTAAATTTCTTAAGTTAAAATCTAAAATTTTACCGCTGGATACTAAATCAAAAATAACACATTTCACCATAGAGCAAAACTGTTTTAAATGAAATAATTAAACTATTTCAAATGTTTCAAAAATGTCTGTTTCACTTTTGAATGCTAGTGGGTTCATTTTATTAATTACTCTATGATAAAAAAATAAATTCTCTTATTTACCTTAATCTTCCTTGATGTTCTGAAGAATTCACGAAGCTTTTGCGTAGAGAGGGCCTCCTGGGTAAAATAGCATTTACGTAATTTATTAATATACGAAGGCACTATAAAAGTAGTAAATAATATAAATCACCTGCTAACATCCGTCTTCAAGCAACTGGAGTGAAGTTATTTCAAGAGAAAAAGGAATGGTAGATGACAAAACGTGGGACGAAGTGATTGCCATTAGTCGAATCAATATTGATAACCAATTACTGAATGACAAACAATCTTTTCCCATTCCTCCCTTTCATAATGTATATACGACATTGCTTTCTTTATGTTGTAAATTAAAACTTCACTTTAGATTGGCCCAAATTCTTTTACTAAGTTACTTAACACACAACCTTTTTTCATTGAGGTTGAAGAATACTGTATTGTTATTGGGTCAATACTTCAAGACATACTGAAATACGGTATACTGTTATATTGAGTCACACAACTCACTCTTTACATACTGTGGCTTTCCGAGTAAGCAGTCACGTGACCCTCTATTCTTATTATTGAGTCAATAGTCACATGACTGACTCGAGTTTTATTATAATTTTAAACCTTTTATTGACGGCTTATATTTTAATTATTTTATATTTATTTAAATAAAGCTTTTAATATGCAATTTTAATGTCATTTTAAAGAAAATTATGACAGTATGGAAGTAAATTGTCTAATTTTCCTTTTCAACTATCATCAACCTGTCTCTATTCTCTTTACCTTCAACTATTCAATTACCTACTTAATTTTGTAAGTGCTATTTTACCAAAGCATTATGGCGGAGTTCTTGAAGACTACTCAAGAATTACTCCTCAAGGAGCAATTAAAAATCTTCTGAAAAACAACAACTAAGGTAAGTTATGTAGATATACAATTGTACATATATATTATTTTTTAGTTTTAAAAAGAAGTCTCTCACAGCGTCGTAATTCACAACTTTGTCAGTTCAAAATTTTCTGACTCCAACTCTACTATCTTGAAAGTTAGCGACTCCGACTTCGACTTCGACTTCGACTTCGACTCCGACTCCGACTCCGACTCCGACTCCGACTCCGACTCCACCCTCTTCAAAATTACCGACTCTCCGACTCTGACTCCGACTCCGACTCCGACTCCGACCACTTTCTTCAAAATTACCGACTCTCCGACTCTCCGACTCCGACTCCACAAGCCTGCATAACACTTCCATGTTAATTTGCTGTCAAAGTTTAGGCCTAGGAAGTGTTATCATGACCGTCGTTTTAAAGAAGGAGAAATTCTAATCTGATTTCCACAATGTACAATTATCTGCATATAATGAATAGTGAATATTCTCGCTACAATTCTAAAAGAAATGTTATTTATCATAGTGGAAACTGGAAAGCCGTTACACTCAAATGTCAATGAAAAAAAATACTAAAAAATCGCACTGATCCGTAAATACTAAGCCAAATTTTGCTACACCAGGGCTTCGGAATCTAAATCGGAACCGAAGCCCAAAATTGCGGAATATGAAAATTTTGAAGGATCGTATTCGGAACCGGAACCGGAGTCGCATGATCCGAAATAGTCGGAACCAGAACCGGAGTTGTTAAAGATCTCTCATTTTGAAAGTCTTGAAAATTCATTACAGATAAATTACTGTCTTTTTACACTGTGGAAGCTCTTCACTTTAGCTTTTCCACCCTAAAATTACTTCTTAAAAAGTAATATTTGCAATTTATTATAGGATTTTATGTGCCTGTTGCAGGATAGTATATAGTTTTTGCTAAACATTAATTGAAATTTTCTAATATTCTTTAAAATCGGAGTTGAAATTGAAGATATATTTTGTTAATGAAGCATATGCCCTTTGGAGGGGAAGAAATGGAATTATTGGAACAGCCAGTTAGTATGTCTTGGGAAGAGGTGATGATAAGTTTGTGTATGTTTTTGTTAATGTAAAGTTGCTAGGAAGTTTGTGTCTTTTTATATGTAATCGTAAGAAAAACCTCCCTGTACAAAACGTAGTGATATTAAACCAGAAAGTCATTATCTTCATTTTTTTTTTTTAATATCAACAGAATGAATGTTTAAATATTTTCGGTTTCAAAGGCTTGCATTTGGTAAGTGCTATTCATATGTATAGACCTACTTAAATACCGTATACTTACAGTATGCTGACAATTCAATTAGAAATTATTTAAAAGACAAGAAAACGTGTACCTCAGAATATGACTGTGTACCTTGATTTTGGTATATGTGTGTCAGTGGTTGGTTGGATTAAAGAGTGGTTAAAGAATAGAAGGCTACTACTGAGTGACATCATTGGAAATGGTAAAGAGTGGTGTCCCACAGGTTTTCAGTGCTGGGGGGCTCTATTGTTCCTAATATATAAATGGGCATTATGTAGGCCATAGTAGATGTCTGGGTAACTCTTAGTTCCAGTGGAACGTGTTTTATTCCTATTTTATTGAAATTATAAAGATGAAATATACTCTGAAATGTTTTAAAGACACCTTAATGGTAATTGTGGAGAACTATTGACAGTAATTATTTACAATAAGTGGCTCTAAATATTTTTATGAAAATCATACCATAGTCTAAAAAATTGTAATATATTTTAATTAATATTTTTAATAAATACTTTTCAATAATGATATTTAAACGATATAAACTATAATTTACAAAGTTAAAACAAATTAATCTTAAGTTTTTTACCGTATTAACGCTAGATTATAAATGCATATTTTTAATAAAAAATATGAAAAATACGCTCCGAAAAAAAAAATTGACTAATTTCGGCGTCTTTTTTAGGGATAACACTATCGATGTTTGTGTTTGATATTGTTTTGAATGGCACTAAGGTGTGTTTCTTGTTGTTTTTTACAATTAAAGCGTTGGGGTGTGAGTTATAAAGGGGACTAAGTCTTGAGTGTGCGGAGGGTCGTGTACAGAGGCGTATGTTCTTACCTGTAATGTTAATGGTAGTCAGTGGGACGTAGGTCTGAATAAGAGGTATATTATTCTTAAATTACAATGTGTTCAGTTAGACAATCTTAATTGGCGGTGTTAGGTGTTTGAAAAGAAATGATAAAATGAGGAATGAACAGCATTATTAGAGAGTTGATTTGGTGTGGAGAAGGGGTTGAAATAGTGAGAGAATGAAATGAAAGTACGTGAGATGTTTGGTCATGGTTGGACAAGGTGAGATGGAGATAGTTATCGGCTGGTTTAAGCGGATTGTACAGTGTGTGAGTTGTTGGGAATCGACTCCGGATATGAGAGACTGAGGAAAAATGAAGTTGAGTTTCAAAAATAAGAATGCTGAAGCGAGGTATAATGTGAGTTTTGGCAGGAGGCCGAGAAGAAGAGGTGCATGAACCGAGGAAATAAATGGGAGTTTTGTTGAGGATGGTAGATGGAGAGCCCACTGGGCCAAGGAATGAACCCACATTGACAGATTCATAGTGAGATCCATCGCTCAATGGTCCGAGATGTCATAGTGAGTCCATCGCAGTTTTCTTACTTTGATGTTTCCTGGTCCCGTGGATACAGCATTTCGTCTAGGGTACGATTTTTTCTGACTGCCGACGAGTGCTCTAACTAATAGGATAATACGAAGGGGCATCCTGGTAAGGTGGGCTTTGCTTTTCTACTGCTCAGTATTCTTCTTACTATTTTTCTGTTTCCGGTGCATGTTTACGCACCTTACCTCCAGTGTTTGATTGTCGAGCGCAGGATATGGCGTGGTCATGATGAGATATGATGATATAGTTATATATACTATATTTATATACTGCCTATTATTATATATATACTCATACGTATACCTGATATATATATTATATACTATTATATATATATACTATTATATATATTATATAGTTAGATATATATATATGGCAAGTTTGTAGAAACTGTACTGTACTTTCTAAAACCCATGTACTTGTACTTGAAACCCAAATTTCAGACAGTTACTTGTTATACTTGTACTTGCAAAAAATGTCCTTGAACCCAAGCGAGAGTATATATTATATATATTATATATATTAATATATAATATATATAATATATATATATTATATATATATATATATATATATTATATATAATATAATATGATTAGTGATGGACGATTCGATGAATTTTTGCGATGACGATGAAATTAGAGCGAAATTTGAGCTGATGACGATGCAACGATTAATGAAAAAAACTATTTTTAAAAAAATTTCTTCTTTCTCTTTCCTCTCTCTCTCTCTCTAATATATATATATATACACTATTATATATAATATATATATATACTATCATATATATATATATATATAGCATGCATATAGTATATATAGTATATATATATAATATATATATAGTATTAGGCTGTTGGAACCAGTAGGGTCAGGGTGGGGCGTTCACTCCCGAATTATATTTTAGCGATCATAAATTCTTGCATTCCTTATTAGTCTCAAATAATCAATTAAATAGATAATAATTAATAAATATAATAATAAAATAAATAATAATTGAATAATATGAATAACAGTTAATCAATGAAAATGAAAAGTATTGTATTAATGAAAATGAGGAGACATGTTTAGTGATGGTCCATAACGATTGGCTTAGTCAAGTGGCTGTTCCCATTACATGTATAAATTTAGACCGGGGGCTTAAATGTAAGGTTTCCAATTTGCAGATGAATAGCAAATTGGCTACCTCGAAGAAGGAAATATTATGGATGTATAAAGATTTAAAAGATGAAGGAGGAGCTGTAATCGTTGATTGGATGAGCAAGTTTATTCCTCTTCTTCAGCTAAATTGTTTTCTTTCCTCATCATTCCTTCTAAAACTAAATCTTTCTTCTCATATCCATGGTTCGATCGTGCTTTTCTCTGGCCATTCAGGCAAACAGTGCAGCCTATCGGGTGTGGAAAATTCTCATTCTCCTATTCACTCTCTCCGCTTAATTTTTCATCAGCTAGAAATCGTTGCAGAGATACTCTTCGAGCAAAGCAAAGCTGGCTTTCACCAAAGGAAAGTGCGCTAACCTCCTTGGTTCTTCACTGACAAACCTTTCACATCTCTAAAAACTTCTGTAAATTTGCTTTTTCCTCTTATTCATTCGATCTGATCATTGTATTGCTAATTCTCCAACTGAAAAGGCTAATCTCTCGGGCCCCCTCGTTCAACATATTCTCTATGTCTCAATACTAGCATTTCCCTCCCTCAGTGTTGGAAGCTCTCACATGTCCAACCTTATTCCCGAAAAAAGGAAGCCCGCTCTGATCCTTTAACATCGCCCGTGTAGGCTCTCACTGTATTCTATCTAAATCTTTGATAAACCCTTCTCAAACCTCACTTCTTAGATCATTCTGGAAACTCACTCCGATCGCCAGTAGCGGCTCTTGTTGCACGAGTCTACTGGCGTATACGATTCCTATCTAAACTGATTAATGGTTGTTTTTCGCTCTAGGAACTACGGGGAGACTTGGGAGGTGGTCTTTCTGAATTATTCCAAAGCATTTGACCGAGTAGGCCACGCGTCTCTGCTCTCCAAGCTCCCCCTCCTTTGGGTTTCCTCCTTCTCTTTGCCTTACTTATATCTAGCTTCTTTCAAATGGCTCAATATCGGATTGTTGATTGATGGGGCGACTTCTTTTTCTTTTCTGTCAATGAGTGGTTTCACTCAGGTTTCTGTCGTTATCTTCCTACTTATATTTCCTACATATATTCATTATATGATCTTTCTTCCCTGCCACCTTAACTCTATCCACTCGCTATTCAGTATGTACTCAGTACCGCAATTCAATTCTTATAACTCTTTATAGCGAAATCAGACGTTGCCCAGCTTGTTATCTTCTGGAATTTGCTCTCGTCTTAATATATATGTTTTGTACAGGCCAACACAGTAAAAGAAGTTTGGTTGAAATTCAATTCTGTTGGTGAACCCAACTTTGACAAGAGTGCGTCTTCTCAAATCCCTTCTAACCTTTCCTGTCTCTTCTTGCGACGGTTCTGCGATACTCCTGTTTGACAGATATAAAATCTTTTGGCCCTTTAACATTGATGAGAGACAAAAAAAAATGTCTTGGATAACCTCACATCACAACCGGTTGCTGCGGTAGGGCGCTCAAGAAGCTGGAGGGCTGTGTGTAGACTGTGTGACTTCCTATTTCTCGAGGTTGCTCCGCTATACAAGAGGTCTGCATCCGCCCCAGTATGGATACTGCGTGCCCGTCACAGTGCTTGGGGGGGGGGGCTGCTGCGCTATTCACCCTGGGGCTTTTGGCAAGGTCGAGTTCAACGGCAAAAAAGGCTAAACTGTTCTCTACTTTTCCAGTTCACTTGACCGCTCCTCTATCTTGCCGACGGCGTCGACTTGGTTGGTTTTTGTATCTCCATACCTATCAGGTAACCGCTCTACAGCAGCCGGCAAGTGCTCGTGAGCGGGAATTATCACTCCGTTGCTCACCACCCACCTTTACGACGCCTTGCGTGAGCACAATAGCGCGCTGCCTGTCAACCTCGCTCACCGAACAACCCGGATGCCGCACTGTCGGCACTAATTGGTAACTCCCGCGCTAGTTGCTTGTCTAACCGTTCCATTCTTTCCCACCACCTACTGTTTTTGGAATTCTCGTCAACATCTTCTGCTCACTTTACAAATACTGAATAATCCTTAAATACCTTCTCGACTTTTAAAAGCCTGCGTCTTGCTCATATGCGTAATTTGCGCTGTCCAATAGGGTGAACTTTTTGAGAGTACTACAACCTCTCCTTGAATAGGGCTCTGCCCGTGAGATGTGGTGACAACTGTAAAAAAAAAAAATCTGTTGAATTGTGGGCAGATATGTGGCAATGAACTGAATCTCCTACTCACCCCATCCAAACAGCATTCAGATAGATTATCCCAAAAAATCGTACTCTTCCTTCAACAGATATTACCCACACAAATTCTGATCTTTTCAAACTTAAATTTTTAACCTTAGTTAAGGACTCTCGAGTAACTCAAACACAATATGTCTTCCTCTCATTCCCTTCCCACAGCAACACAACACATTTCACACCACACAAACACTCATTTCACCGTTTCCTTCATCTTTGTTTCAGTCACAGCGAGGGCAAAATACAAATTTGCCCTTTTCTAAATACATTCCATTCACCTCTTCCTCTTTTCCTCAACATTTAGTCTTCTGACATTTCATATACAGATACGATTCATACAGTTTTCGCCGAAGGAAGTGAATGCCGCTTAAAGCGAATCACGACCTTCTCCGAGTGCATGCATGTAGCATTCCTGGCAAAAGTAAGTGGTAGTAGGCAGCCCAAATCACCAAACCTAACTTACCACCGTGCCTTAAGGTTGACCTTCTACGGACAGCAGCTAGTGACATAGCGGGGATTTTGGCAATCTTTCTCTCAATTACCGGTTGGATATATAGTGATATTTGATGGGTCTTGTATAGGTTGTACTGTCTAGAAGAGGGTTGATAGGATTTATAAGAAATGGATGTATTATGATTATGTATTGTTCCTTGGTGTTGAGGCGTTATGTAGTGCTGTAATTTCAATATGAACAGCTTTTTCGCCCGCATAACCAGTGAAAGGCGAACATTTAGGCTCTACTGTGAAAATTTCTATCAGTTCATTATTCATAAGCAAAAGGATGATATATTAACGGTTATGATATTATATTAATATATTGATAATAGAAAAAAATATATAATAATTAAGCTATATATATATTATATATTATTTTTAGCTTGATTAGGTGGAGAATATCATAAATATAATTATATTCTGTTATATACTACAGAGCAATTTAAACTCTAAAGTTGAAATCAAAAGTGGCCAAGGGATTTATATAATTTATATCTAATTCACCCCCTTGTAAATTAATTATATTAAGTGTAATTTAGGTGAATATCTATTTGTTATTTTATTAATTTACTATGTATTGAATACTATTAATTATTATTATTTTATTATTGGAATGTTATATTGCATAA
Organism: Trachelipus rathkii; assembly: GCA_015478945.1. Classification (NCBI taxonomy): domain Eukaryota; kingdom Metazoa; phylum Arthropoda; class Malacostraca; order Isopoda; family Trachelipodidae; genus Trachelipus; species Trachelipus rathkii. The sequence continues at coordinate 78,676 of JABUQX010090557.1, read as the reverse complement.
TGTATTAAATTTGTTTCTATATAAGGTTAAACAGCAAAATAATCTTGCGAAATTGGGCGTGTGGACGCATTTTAAAAATAATAGGTATGTCGTGTTTTGGACCGTTATGCCGATGACGATTTAGTCAATCCCATCACTTAATATATATACTACGTATATACTATTCGATATATAGTATATATTAATACTGAGATATATATATATATATATATATATATATATAGATTATATATATATATATATAATGTACTTTTAGTTTATAGTATGTTATATATATGCTCGGCCCATTTCGGAGCTCTATATTTGAAAGGTTTTATGATAAAGTCGTTTTATGCTGTGTGGGCCATTTATTTCCGAGTGCATTGGAAGGAGAGAGAATATTAGTACGCCTATATATAGGGTAAGGGATAAATAGGTACCTGTAAGTATTACTAGGCGAGGTTTAATTAGTTCTATTAGGTGAGGTTGTACGTGGAACATAATCCGATCAGTGCTTGTTTTAACCTACCCCAAAAGGAAAGAGTGTCCCAACCATTTTCCTGTATTTAAAAAAGCCCACCCTGTATCTCTGTATATATGCCATAGAACTGACTCACGTGATGGGGCAGGGAATATTAAAAAATTAGTCGTTACCTCCCCTAGCCTATTAACCCCTCGAGTATGCATGTTAAGGTGTTATAATGGGTTTCAAATTCTCCATTTTGAATTTTAGAGGGATTTTTTGAAATTTTTCGATAAATGATGTGCATTCTGTATTCTATTGCTCTAGATGCGTTGAAAAAGCCACCATTTTAGTAGTGAGCTTTCTTCCAGTAACAATAGCTGCATTAAGAACTCTTAAGAATTATATATGATTACATTATTGAAATTAAGAATTTATATTGTTGTTTCCTGCAAAATAGAGCGTAATCTCCTATCACCGCATGTAAGGAAATGTTCCAGGAACCAATTTGGTTGCCAGCGAATTCACACACACATCAGGGGTGACATGCGAAAACACGATACTACTTTATCAATAATAGAGGTTCCTCCCAATTTGCTGATGTGTGCATAGTCAAGGTAGCAAAGGCCCACTTTTGTTGTGTTGATATACATTTGAATTACCATTTGGACTTTTATAATAGTTGTTCTACTGTTAACTCATAGACGAACCTTACACAACATGATGTATATCTGTTTATTTCTTCTTGATTCTTCTAGCTTTAGTACTTGATTGTCTAAAAAATCAAAAACAATATTTTTTGATTATGTAAAAAGGGCCCACTTTTCATTGAATAGTGTTATGTAAAAAGGGGCCCATCTTTATTTGTAACTTTGTTTCTGATTGTATACCTCATTACAGTTAAGTAGCTTAATTTGTACTTATTGAAAAATTTCGGATTGAGAGAGTGATAGAGTGTTAATGCTGGTTGAGCCCTACACTCTGAGATTCTCTTTCGTGGTGATTAAATTTTCAAGGTTAAATCTTACCTTCTGTCTTTCAGTTTATATTTATGCATTTGTATACATATTTTAAAAAAAAATATACAAAAAAAAAAAGTTTCTCTCATATTTTTAAAGTACAATCTTTTAAATATAAACAAGCGCAATAAAAATAACTATAAAAAAAGACAATAACAGAAAAAAATTACACTCAAGCTCCAAGAGTATGCAGGGTTTAGATAAAGTCTGTCACAAAACATTGATTTCTCTAGCAAAAATTCCCACTATTTTGAATTAATTTGAAGAAATTTACCTTTTTTTTGATTTTTATTACTTCTCCTTTTTTATTTTTAATATTTCATAATAATAGAACCAAAAACTTTTACGCGTTGCATAAGGTTAGAAAATAGCATTATTTTACCTATAATTATAACATTGCAGAAGCGTTAGGAAGATAAACCTAAAATTATAACGCGTTGCAGAAACGTCAGAAAATGATACAGATTTTTGCCGCAAAGACTTAAGAACATCTTGAGTGGGCCCTTTTTTGTGCAGTGAGCACATTGTGCTGGCCCTATTTCTGCCAAATAGGAGCCGCCAAAAGAGCGCTTCTATGTTTCATTTTTCACTTCGGTAGATCCTGAAATAATTTTTATCCCAGAAAATCGGTTCTAATAAGCTATAACGAAAAATTTATTATACCTACGCGCTCAACATTACATAGGACCTCTCCCTATTGGAATTGTAATAAAGAACTTATTTTGTAATTTAAATAAACCGTTATTCTTTCATTTGAATATAATTTCAAAATTAGTTTAGTATTATTGGCACGGAATTTAAATTTTGGCGCTCTATTGTTTTTTCCCGTTATGTTTAAGACTCAGCACATTCCAATATGCTGTGCTAATTTTTTGGCTCACGACAAAGTATGTGTGTGTATTGTTTCGAGGATCGAAGCATAGAGAGCGGACATTATTTGGGTACATGGTCAATCAGCAAGCCGTTGCGTTTAGACTTACAACTTACTGAAAAGTGGTTCATTCATATGTTAGAGGACCTATGTGTGAAAAGTGATACCTCTGTGGATACATTGAATACATGAATATGCATTGAGGGATATAGTGATGGAGCAGAGAGTAAATTAAAAAATTGTGATTGTATGATTTATGGTATTTCTGGCCCCGATTGAACGAATGCAATTAGATTGCATAGGGTTAACATTAGGGATAGCTGCTTGTATGGCGCAGTGTAGTTGAGTAGATAAGGGTCTAGGGTGTGTAAGATAGGTAAGACACTTCTGAAGATTGGATTCAAAAGTATTTATGGTCTACATAGTGAAGTAACGCTGTGTTCAAGAACGAAAACTAAGTCGGTAAAGTGCATCATTGGCATTTTAATATGTTTAATAGCGGAGAGGGCGAGCGAGGGCTTTCGCAACCAATAACAGTAGTACTGAACTGACTAATTTTTCTCTCTTTTTCTATTAGAACTTAATTCGATTATCTTTACTGACAGTTGTTTCTTTGCTCTCGTTTCTTCTCTGATCTTCGACGCCTTTGTGTGTCTTATCCAGCTAGATTCCTGTCTATGATTGCTAGATGATGTGAGTTGAGTCGTATGCAGAATGAATGTGGGGTTTTGGGGACGGCTTCTGTTGTAGACGGGGATGTAGATTATAGTCTGACTGCGGAGTACTTACTTGATGTCTCGTGTTAACTACTCGAGAGTGGGCCTAAAGATTCAACTACCTCTGTGTACTCAACGCGGAAGTATATTTTGCAGTTTTTGTTATCATAGGTAAATAAATTTTAATCGCTCAGAAGCGAATCTGAGAAGTGTTCTATAGAGTAGGAGCACTGGTAGAGCTATGAACTCTTTAGGATATTCGATAATCCCCCAGCAAAATAGTTTGAAACATTAACAAAGGTTTAACCAACATATAATAAATAGATAACGGTAGGTAAATAAGTATGTGTAGAAAGTAACCGTAAAGATAAGCCTACAGTGTAAGCTAAGGTTATGGCTGTGGGTGAGGACAGTCCTCAGCTGTGAAGTTTGAAGTTTAGATGAAGTTGAGACTAGCTGGGCAACTGTGTCTGTAATTTATAATATGTGAGTGTGAGAAGTATTATGGTGATGTAAAAACGCGCGAAGAGTCGACTAGAAGCTCGATGTAGAGTAGGGTACAACTATTAGATTGCAGTGGCACTTAAACGGCAATGAGCTCACGGCGTACTATTAAGTCGTTGGTGTGGATGGTAAATGGACTAAGTTCTTGGAGTCGTGCTAGGGTGCTTACCCCTGCGATGGCGCTTATCTTCTTTACCTTCCTCTTAATGGTCATGTCTCGCCTCGGACTCACTCTCCTTGGCACATAAGAGGTATAATCTGAAGTAATTGTGTTTCCTGGAGGAAATCTCCCCACCATCAGTTCGCGGTCTCGATTAAGTGATGTGAATAAGAAATGATGATATCAAAATGAAGTGATCGAAATCCTAATGAATCTGGTTTCATAATAGAGGTTGTTTGGTGTGAAGAATGTAGGAATAGTAATACTGAGAGGATAAATGAAAGGACGTTGAGATGGGTTGGTCATGTGGAAAAAGGGGCAATCGGCATATTGCAGTCAGTACTAGTTAAAAAGGCATGTTGTTATAGTTATTTTAGGAATTGTATATAGAGAAATCGAAAACCTGATGGGAGATCTCGATAATACGTAAAAAGTGGAATTGAGTCAGAAAAGGAATGCCTGAGGAGAGAAATGTGAGTTTGGCAGAAGGCGAGAAGGAAAGGGTCATAACAGGAGGATATTATTGGCAAGCGGAGGTTTTGTGCAGGGAAAGGATATGGTATGTAGTCACCTGGCGCCATAGATTATGAGCCCACCGCATTGACTCGAAGACTCTCCAATTAGTTGAGTTGGTAATATCTCGCCACGGCCCGGGAAGCTCTTAGGTAGTGGGATTTATTGTAATCGGACATGTCGAACACACGTACTCTCCTCCACGTATGGATGTAAATAAGGGGCGGGTAAAGATGGTCCTTATTTTTCTACTTACTTCTATATCTTCTCAACTACTCTCTCTCCTCTCGCGTTTCCAGGGAGATGTTTACGCACATTACCATCCAGTCTTGGGAGAGACGCATAATACCAGGTGTGCACACTGATGATGATTATGATTATGTTTATGATGAGATGATGAATGAATATATATATATTATATCAGATATAATATATAATCTAATGAATAATAATATAAAAATATATATATCATATAACTATATAATACTTAATATATTAATTAATATAAAGTTCCTTCTATCCATATTATATACGTTTAATTAAACAATACTATATATAAATATATATAAGTATATTATATATCTACTAATAAATAAACACAGACATACGTATTTTACAGGTAGTATATATCAGCTAACCTATTCACCACTGTTTTTATACAGCAGATCATTAGCTAACAACGATCATTATTATTTGTTTAGTATTAGTAATATATTATTATTTTTACCCTAAGTTATATACACATATTTGAATTTTATATAATATATATACTAGTGTATACGTGGCTTAATTTTAAATCGATGAGGTATTATTACATAAATTATTCGTGATAACATAGTAAGTCACTAAAAAATTTTATTTAGGAGTTATCTTATAATATATTATCTAATCTCCATATTAGGCGATATAATATATTATATATAATCATTATACATGAGTAATATATTGAGTATATGGGGTCCACATAAATTTTATAATATAAGCTATAAAATATCATGGTTATTAATATACTTATATCAGGGTATACTAATATCTTATTATAATATTGATATTTATAATAATATAAACAACGGTCATATAAATATAATATATGTTACATAACTCCAGATCAAATATTATATGAGTGCTAACAACTTATAACTCATACTTTAATATTAAATCCAGTTTAACTAAATATTATTAACTAAAAGTTCCCTATAACATACTAAACATCACCAGTATAATATAGGTAAAAGTTTATACTAGCTACTATTTAGTATGGCTGACGATCATATACCGTAAACAAGTACTTGTTTACAAATACTGTTTAAGCCCACGCGACTAGTTGGCTGTTGGCTCACATTCCTTCTCTTAGCATATTACATCTCTGTACTTAATTTCTACTGTACATATTGAACTAGAATCCTCTCAAAAGTGTACTTGTAAGCATAATTTTAAACTAATGTAACTTTTTTTAAAATTATAAGTGTTACTTGAATTACCCAAAGCGTACTGACCCACCGTCCTAATAACGTTATATTCTAATTTTTATACATGGATATATATATGTGGTCATATATACTCGGATATAATATAACCCTTAGTAAACCGTTTTAGAAAGATCAATAACTACTCTTTTATATTAAATATTATATATTTAAACTATATTAAACAAAAAATTAGATATAGCTACTTATAGTACGTGGATTTATCAGTATTTATATATTAGTAAATTAAATTTTTACATTTTTTTTTTTATATTTTTTTTTTTTTTATTTATTAATATATTAATATTGTTTAATTTTAATATAAGTGGGAGGATTTATTATAACGATGATATTCCTCCTAATATATATAGAATATCAGGCTCCGGAGTGCACATAAAAATAAAGGTTTGATCATGAACCGGGAGAGTAACGGGATTTGTTTGATTAAAATTTGGGGGATTTTTCGAAACCAGATGAAAGATCAATCAACTGGTGTCGTTTCTGGTGGGTCCGACTACTCACGCAACTCACCTTAAGAAGGGCAGCCTAGCGCTATTCATCTGCTTAACATTTCTCCTCTTCTCACTGACTCTCTAGATTCTTAAAAATACAATATTATTTAAAAATGTTTTTTTCAAAAATTTTTTATCGTCTTTGTCTTTCTAGTAGGTAAATAAAATATCCTGTGCCGACTGTTCCAATCGCAATCTAATTCCAATATTCTGCAACATCATAAACATACGCAAAAATTTATACGTATCTGTTATTTTAAGTTACCTTATATAGATACATATAACTATCGTAAAATATATTTAGTCAACGTATCAATATATACTATATATGATTTTTACTATTAATTAAATATAAAAGTAGACAGTTCCTGGTCCTGCTAATAACCTGAACTAAGATATATTATAGTATTAGTATATAATTCAAGTGTCGACTAAAAATATATATATATATTGATATATCTAAATCACACCTAATATTACTTACGTATAGGTAATAATAATCTATACTTAATCATTAATACTAATAAAATCATTTATTATAAAAAAATAGTACTATTATTCTTATATAAGCTATATATATATATATATATAAAATCAGTATTATAATATATATATATCATATATATAACTATAAATTCAACTATAATATATAGTACCTAATTTGATTAAATTTACTAATAATAACTACTTATAACTACTTTACGTATACTAAATCAATAATACTAGTATAAATACTCTATTATATAAGTGTTTATATTATATGCCCAGTCATACATTGTCTATTTCTACTTATATTATCTACTATCTCGTGCATATATATACTCTGACTACTAATTAATCACCTACACATACTTTAGTTTATATATTTAAGTATATCTCACTGTAATTTATAAATCACAAGCCCTAATATTGAAATACGCCACAGTTATATATATCTATATATAGTCTTATAATATCAATATTTCTACGTACTATGCCTCACACATACATCACTCCTTTCGTGAGTCTCCACAGTACAAACATCATAATATTATTTATAGTACATTAACGTATAATATACATATATATATATACTTAAATAAGTTTAATCTATATATTACTATACACCTATGCTCTCTCTCTCATTTATTGATGAAAAGGTGCTTCTATACACACTGACTTTGCAGCCTCCTCTCTCTCTCTCCGCTTATACGTCGGTATAATCTCGTAGCAAACGGCGCCTGTGTTCCGCTATGCGCGCCATATAGCCCGAACTCGTTTTCCGGATCCACTCTCTTAAATTTCTATGAGCTTTGGAAAATAATGAAATCGATGATATAGTACATCATTATCAAACTTACAAGCGTGTGATAAGCGGACTTGAGAGATCACAGATCTCTGACTTGATCTGCTCCTCCTAATATCTTCTTTAATTTATATGTACGCGTGTCTCCGGCTTTAAACTTTCATAATAATAACATTAACAACAATAATATAACTCGCTTAAAATATATATATACATACCCATCAGTACCTAAACTTGATTACAGAAAGTAACATAGAGAACCGTTCCTACTCCACCTCCTCCGTTGTACTATACCAATATCTGCTCCTATTAAAGAAAAACAAAATCATCTAAGAGGGACATATACTGATGAGACCCAAAAGTTCGCACCGAATCGATGCTTACACCAACATTGGATAACACCATACTTTATTTTTGACTTCTATATTCACTTGTACACACCATTTGCCGCGCGCGTGAATAACGATAAATCCTTTCTGTTGATGAGACAAAACAACTTTAGTACACCATCAACTTAATATACGTGACTCTCTCGCAATAGCTCACACCCTCAACTATTTTTAGAAATAATCATATACAATTCAGTTCATCAATAGATATTCAAGAGTGGTCATGCTTAAAATTCACACACGAAACTAGGTTAATAATGCTATCTATTTTAGTTTACATCAAAATCCATGTTAATTCTGACGGCTCATTCTCTACAGGCATGCATGTCAAACCCACTGTGATAAGGGTCTGTATATGAACTAGGATCCTATTCCCACCGACTATTTCACTCAAAAACCTATCGTAAATTTAGTTTTACATTAAGCATTACAGCCTAATGTACAACTTGGAAACTTTTTGATGAAGAAATTTGCTGGCATTAAGTGAAATTTTAATTAACTATCACGTTTCATCCCACACATAGTCAGTTTGAAATGATTTAACTTAATCAAAAACCTCTTAACAAAATTATATAATAAAGAAAGTAAAAATAAGTCAGAAAAAATTTGATACAATGCTTCTTCAGAAACTTCTCCACATGGCTCTATTTGTCAATAAAGGAAGAGACAATGCCTTCGCAATTCATTTTGAGAATTCTCACCTTCAAAACTAACTGCACACCTCAAAAACTAAAGTCAGGACCTTATACCAAAAGTAAAACAAACTGATTTCAAATCTTCCTTTAGCACATTGAGCATGCTGTTGCCCGAAAACATCACTGTTGCACCAATGAACGTGCGCGTGTGTGTGCTACAGATACACCAGCGTAGTATTGGTACACAAAAGAATGATGATCTGTCGGAACAGGGCATATCACACATCTCCTACGAGTCAAAGACATTCAATGCCTTTGGAATCATCGGTTCAATACGACACCGATGGTCAGATCAACTCGATTAGTAATATTTTCTAAAACACTTCACAATAATAAACAAAGCAAGTAAAATGTAAAAGAAATTTAAAACAAAGTTGGCAAAGTTTCAAAAAGAACCAGAAAGATAATTGCTTATTATATAGAAAAAGAAGTTTCTGGCAATATCAGAGGAAGAATTTGGCATTATTTCGGAAGGACGTTTGGATCACGAATTTCGCCAGGATTAAGACGATGATAATTCCAAATAATCCTTGAAAAGAAAAACACAAGTACAATTAGTGTTAAACCTAGATTTTTGTGTTTTAGTTGAAGGATAAAAAAAATGAAATGAATACCTCTGTAACAGATATAATCATGTTATGTGTACTGTTCACTCCGAAAGACAGTTCCAGAACTGCCTACACCGAAAGACAGTTCCAGATCTGTGCACACCGAAAGACAATTTCAGAACTGAGAACACTGAAAGACAGTTCCAGAACTGTGAAAACCGAAAGACAATTCCAGAACTGTGCACACCGAAAGACAAGTTCCTGAAGGAGCAATAATCAATTCAAAGAATATCAAAAAGGTACGAACGCATGTGCGTCGTCCAACCTGGGTACTATAAGTTACAAATCTCTCCTCACCAGTGTCGGAGAATGTTCCAATGGAGGAACACTTAGTATAAAAAAACTGAATGTTGAAATAAATGATACGGTCGGATGAACCGAAACGAAAAAAAGAAATTAGCGGCATAAGGCAAAGGGTGAGGGGATTAGGAATTCTATAATACTGAATTTATCTTTAAAACTATCAGTGCTACAAGTAGGTAGCAGCACTTAGAGTTGTTAAAAAACTGATTTTTGTTAAAATATATATATTTTTTATCATTATTTAATTATCATCATTTTTTACCAAATAGCATATTATTTTACTATTTTTATCACATACCCTTTAGACCCGCGCATGAATACGGGTATGGGACAGTCTCTATAATTCTGAATAAACCTAAAGTTTATATATTTGACTGATTTTATTATTTAATTTAAAATTCGGTAAACTATTACTACTTTATCTATTGATATTTATTCAGAGAACTTATTATGATTAATTTTGGAGGTTAAAACTTTGTTATTTTGATGTTATATTAAAGCAAAATAAAACTTATGTTTATGTTGGTGCAATAAGATTTTGGATTTAATGATATTATTATGGACATGTTAGAATAAATATATTCTCTGCGTTTAAATAATTACTCAATCATTAATGTACTGTACTATATACCTTCTTTACTTAGCAGATATTCTTGGTCTGTATGATAATTATATGCATACTCTACATTGTTTTTCATATACATTTAAATATTGTTTTTTTTTTATTCAGTGAGAGATAATTTATTAAGTTTAAATTTGTTTGATAGTTGTTATTGTTTCAGATGTCGATATGATTTTTTTATTTAGCATCTAGTTCATTAATATCAAAATTCGTCAGCTTTTACTATTTTCAGTAATAAAATTAACTTTTAATTATTTTAATGTTGATATGTGAGATATGTCTTGAAAAGTGGTATTATGAAATAGTTGCATTTTGCACCTAATTTCAGTTTACTTTACTGGGGTCAAGTGGAACTTTGTTAAATGTTGACTGTTTATTCGTGTGTAAGTTGTGTGTGTTAGGTCTTTTGTCGCTTGTTACATTATTTCTAGTTCTATACGCTTAATTTAGCTTTATTTGATTTGGAAAACTTTAATTTTATTGTTAAGTAGTTATTATTCCTGTGATCAGATGATATCATTAACCATGTTGTGAAAAATTTAGTTAAAATTTACATAATATATAAAATTAACATTGTTATGTTGCATGCTAAAGTGGGAATAGGTTGTCTTGTATGCTATGTCTAGTTACTTTACTGTGTTAATGTGTAACTTTGTTAACGTTAACCAGTTATTCCTGTTTAAGATCGTGTCAGGTTTGTCGTCGTGCATTATATTTTTAGTTCAGATGATGCTAAGTAAGTTTATTAATGTGAAAACTTTCGTTACGTTAGCATATATTCGACTGTTAATTTTTAAAGAAATTTGTTTTTTATGTGATTTTATCAGAGATGATACATAAACGTAAAGCAATCAAAAAGCAGTAAGAGAGATATCAGAAGTTGTGATGATAAGTATGGTTACTATGTTCGGGTGTGGTATGTTTTATTTAGATTTACTGATTTTAGCTTATGTAAAAACATTATAATTTACTAAACAAATATGACCAAATCCAATTAGATCAATTATGTTATCAATAATCAAAAGATCAGGTTTGACTTGGAGTGTAGTTGGGTGGTTGATTATTATTATAACTGATTTAGTGGAGTAAAAACGTAAAATTGTCCTAGTATTATAATAATTGAATGAAAAAAAGAATTTTAAAAAAGTTAACTACAAAAAATTTTAAATTTTTTTAAATTTTTTTTTTTTTTTTTTTTTTTATATATAATGGACTTTAAAATTCTTTAAAATTTTATGTCTTTATATTTTTTCCTTTTCGGTATCGAGGATACATCATAAGTAAGGGAAAGATTTATACCAAGTTTCGTTGTTCTATGTCAATATTCAGGTTAAATGGCCGGTGACCCCTCCTTTGGGTGTACGGCTATTGTAACCATAGTATGAGTTCCTTTTGTATGTACTTTACTATAAAGATTATAGAGAGTTCGTCTTCTTACGTCAATATTAATGTCTGAGCGGCTGCTATTCCCTCCATGTGGATGCCTATGGTCATGTAACTCGTTAAAGGTGAGCTTTATTTATCCTAAACGGTGGTACAAGTTCTTGATAGAGATACTATGTTCAAACTCTACCAGAGCTTGGTGCAAGCGCGGATTTTGTCAGACTTGTGTGCGTTGCAGTGCCGGATCGAACCGCGTGCCGAGTCAGCTGAAACCTGAGCGACTGGAAGAGACGCTGAAGGTTTAAAAAAATCAACTCAGTAAAGTGATCCTTCGGGATCACTTCTCGACGTAAATAATAATAAAATAATAATAATAATAATAATAATAATAATAATAAATAATTAATAAAATATAATATAATAATATAATAATAAAATAATAATAATAATAATAATAATAATAATTAATAATATTAATAATAATAATAATAATAATATATAATAATAAAAATAATAATAATAATAATAAATATAAAATTATAATATAATATATAATCTATATGATTATAATTTTATAATTTATAATTTTAATGAGAATAAGAATAATAACTAGTAATATAATTTATAATAATAAATTAATAATAAAATTAATAATAATAATAAAAAAAAAAAAAAAAAAAAAAAAAAAAAAAATAAATTAAATAATAAGAAATAAAATAATAATTATAAAAATTAATAATAATTACAAACAACACACAGACCTTCGTCTGTCCTTCTGCACTCGCAATGGTCGTCGATCTTGCCCGAAGACCTAATTCCAAGCGCTCGGAACAACACACATAAGCGTAAGCCCTATTTTTTTACGTTCGCTCTCGGGGAGGGTACCCCCTTTATACATCCTAGAGACTTGAAATTCGCCTGTTTCGAGCTTTAATCCATTCATTAGATTATGATTCAAGTTCAGACCTATAGCTATAAAAAGTTCGTCAGAAAAAAGTTGTCCCAAAATTAATTGTAATTACTTACAAATATATATATATTTTTATATCAATATATATATATATATATAGATATTATATAATATATATAATATAATCATACATAGTATATATATAAATATAAAATATATATATTACATACTAATATATATATTATATATATATAATATATATATAAAATAGTGATATTTGTTATCTAAAATTCTTCCTTGCTTCGTCTCCTTTTCCAAGTACAGAAAAAGGAATACATGTTGAATCCTTGCAAAATTTTAGGCGAAAATTGTAAAAAAAAAAAAAAAAAAAAAATGAAAAAAAAATTCATATCTCAAAAATACAATAGCTACACGAAAAGGAATACATTTTTGAATCTTTTTAAATAATTAGGAAATTTAATAAAAATAAATAAATAAATAAATTAAATAAAAATAAATAATTGCTATTTTTTTTTAGGGGCTCGAGCAGGGGAACACAGGGGACGTTTTCCCATAACCCGTAGAGCGGAGGAACCCCCTCGACACCCAAATACCATAAGGGGCGTTCCGGAGACCCTCCCCGGAGGGGGATATATAGATTCATACCCGTAGTTGTCCCCGAAAGCGAGAACCCCGACTCCTGCTACGGTGCGGGACTTATACCCTTGGGTATCTTGAGTAAAAAAGAAAAAAAAAGCAAAATTAATATAGAAATTCTATTTATTTTAACGAGCGGAGTAACCACATATAAAAGGTCTCTAAATAGCTCTCTAATCATATTACTATAATATTAACAATAAGTATTTTTATTTTTTTATGTTTTACATTTTCTATCTAAAAATTATTTACAGGATTTCCAAGAAATGTTATTCTTTCGCTGAGCTATTGTAGTATGAGATATCCTATATTTTTTTTTTTTTTTTTTTTTTTTTTATTATTTTACATTTTCCGCACTAAACTGACAATCCATTCCAGCAATGTATTCCTTTCCTACTGCTCTTGTAGGTATTTTGAGATATGATATGATAGATTGCCGCCCTCCTTGCATTAAAAACCAATTATCACCATCTCATATTAATAGTAACACATATATTTATATTACTCATTCCACCCTATACTATTATATATATATCTACATATACACCTAAATAAACATATATATATAATATACACTTATATTACTCATCATCTAACACCTACATAAATAAAAATCAAACTCAAATATGTTCTTATCCATTACATATATATATTAATATATAACGCTATATATATTATATATAAATGAATTTCACAGATACTCAATGTGATTTTCTCTAATTTTCAACTCGTATATATTTAGACATTCTTTGATTTTAAAAAATACGTCACTAATTTCTATATGTGATTATTATTGACAAAAAAATTAAAAATAGGGTAAAGTGTAAACTTCAAAATTTAATACTACCTCACTATCACTAATAAACACAAAATTTCACACAGTCATGATCCATTGAGGATTGTTTTATTACAAGGTAATTAAAATCATGTTTCAAATATGAGTTTTCTCGGGGAAAATATTATTGAATATGAGAGTCGAATCGCCCAACAAATAACACACAAATGCATTCAAACATTACGCATATTGATACATACCTTCTTTATATCCTGCCAATTAACAAATTTCTGGAAATAAAAGAATTTTTCATTTCATTAAATAAATTCGTAAAGAAATAGGCTGACGTAGCCCCAGTTTAAACTATAAAATCTCCCAAAAACGTAGCCTCGACGTACCAATCCTGCACTGCTTTATAAATCATCTCAATGCGCACGTTGACGGCATGACGCAAGGATTATGATGTTATGAAGAAGAAATTGATTGAAACGTTATAAGAACAATGAGAGATGTAAGAAGTATAAAAGTAATTATATTATATATAATTATATATAGTATTATATACTTATATATTTATATATATAATATCATATACTCATTGTATGATAGTATATATTACCTCCCTATATATATATATATATATATATATAAAACTTGAAGATCATTATTAAAATATAAAAAAATTCATAAATAAGGAGATTACATTTGAAATACATTTGTTAAGAAAAATCAAGAACAAAGTTGAAATAGAGAGCACAAGTTTCCAGTACAAGAAAATTTTATTTCTCGTCAGCCTTATAGAAAACCAAAAGCTTCTATGAAAGATAGAACAGTTATAAAATATTCTCTATTTTCTACATTGCTTTAATTGCCCTGAAAATATATTTACACTGCAAAGTACATATGTTTATACATTATATTAAGAAATATTTTTATTCAATAAATTTGTTCCTGAAATTAACATTCAATCGATAGAAATAAATTTAAAAATGCATAAATTACAATATCAAGAAATAAAGATCGAATATATTTAAAATGTAAATAAAAAAAAAATATGACCGTCGTTTAACAGAAATGGTATGGAAGGAACGGTCACTGTACGTAAAAAGGTACTTTCCAAGATTTCCCTAAAATTTCGTTGACGTTAAGACTTGCTGAAATAAAAAAAAAATCTCGTGTGGAGTCTATAAATAAGGTTTGGAAGCTTATGCGCCTAGAAACACGATCTTCTGGAGACCTCCGGGAGAACGAGTTTGGAGGTGAAATGGAAGAAGATTCTAGTTCCGCTGAAAGGGTATATAACTCAAGGACTAGCATCGGAAACCATTTCGCCGAGAGATAGTTTTCTGGAGTGCTCGATGATAAAGAGTTTCGGGGCCAGAATGAAGGAGATACTGGCATAACTGACAGGGCGAAATGATAGATAGATAGATTGTAGATAGAAGGAATCTGAAGTAACACTAGGCAGTCCCTAAAGGTTTATAAATATGGGGGGCTAGCCCAAATTGTCGATTTCCCCTACAGTCGGCCGCAGTCGTTAGGTTAGGTTAGGTTAAGTTAGGTTAGGTTAGGTTAGGTTAGGTTATGTTATGTTAGGATAAGTTAAGTTAAGTTAAGTTAGGTTAGGTTAGATTTAGGTCTAGGTTAGGTTAAGTCTAGTTAGGTTAGGTTGGTTAGGTTAGGTTAGGTTAGGGTTAGGTTAGTGTATAGTTTTAGTAAAGATAAAACTGTTTAAAGTTATGTATGTAATTATTTATAGGTTATTTAAAAAAAAAACGTTAAGTACATGAAAAATTTTGGTTAATGTCGTTAGAGAAACTAAATACCCAGATTTTTTTTTACAACTGTCGAACCACTTGACCTGTCAATCATTTTCTCTCTCGACCATTTGATTATCTTCATAAAAAAACCTTAATTACACTTCACTTTCCATTAATTTTTTCTTTTTTCTTCTATTTCTTTCCTTCCTTTTTATTATTCCTAAGATGTTTACGAAGTAAGATTAGGGTTAGTTTAGGATTGGTTAAATTTTTTTTTACCTTAACAACTTTTTAAATTTTTACGCCTCACATATCTCCATCCTTGCTCAAATTTAACGAATATTTTATTTATTTTATACGATTAAGTTTTAAATGTATTTATTATGTTAATTTATTACTACATTTGTTTTTTGTCTTTTATTGAATTTGAATTGAATTAAATACGAAACGTGCTTTACATTAGCATAAATGTTTCTTGTATATATATATTATATATATTATATAAATATATATATATAAATCATAATATATAATAATATATATAGTACTATAATATTAATAATATAATTATTACTATTAATATACTATAATATATATATATATATATATATTATATATAGTATATAATATACCTCTGATATACTATATATGAATATATATATATACTTATAATACTAACGTATATATATATATATATATAATATATATGTATATAATTATATATATATATATATTATATATATATATAATAAATAATATTATACTATATATTAATATATTTAAAGTATATAACATATATATATATATTATTATTATATATATATATATAGTAATATATATATATAAGCAATTGTTAGAGTAGTGCAAAGGAAGTATGTGGATGTGCTGCTAAAGTAGGAAGTAAGAATGTAAACAGCGAATGGTGGAATTCGAAAGTGCATGAAAGCGCGTATTAAAGGTAAAAAGAAGCGTGGTTGGATGTACTTAAAAGCAAATGATGAAGATTCAAAGAAAGATTGTTGAGAATTATATAAGGAGGAAAAAAGAAATACTAAAAAGGTGGCTATACGTAGGAGAAATACAAGAGGTAAATTGAACAATTTGAAGGAGGATGAATGAGGACATACAAGGAACTAGGAAGCTCTTCTGGAAGAAAGAAGCGGAAAGGTTAAGAATGAAGGGGAATCTGCTTAGAAAATGAATAGGGATGGCTTTTTGTAACTGATGAAACTGAGATGTGGGGGAAGGTGGAAGAACCACTTCCGAAAATCCTGCATAATATTAACAGAAGATGATGAGGGTTTTAGTGAAATTGTGTGCGTTTTGATGCGTGCAAGAAGGAATAGTATTTTGGGGATGAGGTTATTAGTAAGGCAGGACTAGTAATGGGTTCAGCGGTGGAAAGTTGAACGAATGGTAATAAATCTGCCAGATAAGATAAATTACTAGTGAAATGATCAAGAGCGGAGGCGAGATGGTGATTGATTGGATTTGGAGTTGTTACTAAAGCGTTTATGGAGGGTTTAGTTCCAAGGGATTGGAGCGAGGAGAGCGGTAATAGTACTTGTATAAGGGTAAGGAGAAAAGGGGAACTGTAGAAATTTTAAGGGAATAAGTTTATTGAGTGTTGTACAGGGAAGGTTATATGTGGTTTATTATGGTCCCCGAACAGAGTCGTTCGAGTTAGCACTGAGGCGACTGCATTGGTGAAGAACAAGTGCTTTTTAGGAGTGAAGGATGTTGTGGATCCAAATTCTTTCATCGAAACCAAATATTGAGAACAATGAGGAGAAGAAGAAGTAAATTTGATTGACGGTTTTATGAGATTTGCATAAGGCGTATAGATAGCAGTTAATAGGGAGCGATATATGGCAGGTTAGTGATATATGGTGTTGGGGTGTAGGCTTCTGAATGGAATCAAAGTATTTATGACGATAGTGAAGCGTGTGTAAGATAAATGGTGTCAATGGTGATGGTTTAGGATTAGCGGAGTGAGGCAGGGTTGTGTTAGTCTCCTTGGCCTATTCCACATAGTGTATATGGAATGGGGTTATTGAAAGCAATTCGAGTGGGACTGGCAGGAAATGGTGTTAGAATGATGGAGATGGAGATGAGTGGAGGGTCCTACCTTTATATGGGGATTATTTGGTTCTGTGTGGCGAATCTGAAGAGAGTTTGAGAGGATTGATAGGCAGGTAGAGAATTTGGCAGGGGTGAAAGGATGCTTGAAGTAAACGTGGAAAGAGTAAGGTTCATGGTTGGATGAGGACAGTCCTCAGTTGAAGTTATGTTAGATGGTGAGCAGCAGAACAAGTGGTCTGAGTTTAATATAAGGTATAGTTGGGATGAGAAGGGACGGACGATGCACGAGTGTAGTAGAAAGTTTGATGCCGTGGAATGGCAGAACTGGGCATGGTGCAATTAAATCGTGTCGAATAGACCAACGGGACTTAGAGTCCTTGAGCTGTTGTAGCGTCTTTACATGAGGGTCATGTTGTTACCTGTGTATTGTAGGGGTAGGAGCTATGTCTGGACATAGAAGTACTAGAATCTAACAGTTCCAATGTGTGTCAGAATGGACAATCTTACCTGGTGTGCTACGGTGTGAGAAGAATTGTAAAGAGAGGAATGAACGTATTAGAGACTTGTGTGGTGTGGATGTGGTGTGAAGAAAGGGGCTAAATGAGAGAATAAATGAAAGTATGTTTAGCTGGTTTGGTCATGTGGAAAGGTTGAATGATAGCCGGTTGGTTAAGCGGAGTGTATAGTGGTGAGGTGTGTGGGTAACCGACGGTGGCGAGACCGAGAGAAAGTGGAATTGAGTCGGTGAAAACGAATGTCTGAACGGAGAGACAATGTGAGCTTTGAGCAGAAGGACGAGAATAAAGGTGCAGAGATAGGAAGAGAGAATGGCGGGGTTTGTATGGGGGCATGGTTGTTGGCCCACCTGGGCCAGGGGATGAACCTTACATTGACGATTGCCATAGTGAGGGTCCGGCGCGGTCCCATGCACGCTCAGGGCGTGGATTTTCTGTTCTGTGACGAGCTCTCACTGAATTAACTGTACCCAGGTTGCCGGCTGGGTAAGGGCTTGGGCTCTCCTTTCTCGCACGTTGTCATGGTCTCCAACAATGCTTTATCTCCTTCTTTTCCGATGCTTGATACAGCACCCTTACCACCCACATCTTGGGGCAAAGGAGAACGGGAAGAAGAAAGCAAAGATAATATATAATATATTATATATATATATTTATCATAATATATTTAATTATATATATATATATATATATAATATATATATATTAATATATACTATATTTGAATATACTTATAATATACTATATATACTCTATATAAATATATACATATTAGATAGTTAGTTACGTTAGTTAGTTCTAACTAAACTTAGTCTAGCATAGTTAGTTAGTTAGTTCTGCTGGCCGACCGTAACCATCTTATTCCCATGAATTTAGAGGTTCCAATACCCACACGCAGTCTAGGGATCTGTTGGTCAGTTTGGAATGGTGCATCTATTCCTAACCAAGGGATATATATTGCAAGAGATTATCTATACTTGAAAGCAAGCCCTTCTTCGGCCCAACTCATTTGGCAATTCTAGCCACTGTGGAAGTGGTTTCATATCCAAATGAGCGAACCATCTTATACTTAGAAGCCATGAGAGATGCAGATGTATGTTTTAGTATGTGTTCATGCTTGTAGTGTATGTTTTTAGCAGAGGTGGGCATTTTGCAGTCCGAAATTCCGAAATTCCGCAATTTTTGGTATAACAAAACAAATTGCGGAATAACGATAGCGAATATTTGAAAAAAGTTCCGGAACTGCAATCCGGAACTTTTTTCAAACCATCGTTAATCGCTTATTCCGAAATTTTTTTTTTTTTTTTTTTTTTTTTTTTTTTTTTTTTTTTTTTTTGTTTAGTTCCAAAAATTGCAGAATTACGGTACGTAAAATGCCCACCTCTGGTTTTCAGTGATGCGTGGGTATTAAGATTAGTGTAATTCACAATGCCGTAAACTGTAATTAAATATTACAGAAAATCTCCTGCGGTGCCAGATCGAGATTCGAACATTTCGCTTCGCAAGAGGAATTACACATTTCTAAACGAAAAAGAATCGCTAATGGATACTGTGCTTTATGAAGCTATATAGTAATATATATATACCATATACAATATATATATATATATATTATATATATATATATATATATATATATTACATTATAATATATATAACTATATATCTATATAATAAAATATTATATACTTATTATATATATATATATATATATTATAATAATTATATATTACTGTAATTTATTTTTTTTGTTCAATGCTTGTTTTTTTTTGAAAAAACGACGTTTAAAAATGAAAAAAATCTAAAAAAAAACACCAACATCGCTATATATATAATCAATATATATCCACATTAAATATATAATATATATATATATATATATATAATATATATATATATTATTATATATTATATTACTATATATATCTATATAGATATAGACTATCAGACTATATCTTATATAGATATCTGTTCTATATATATAATATATAATATATATACTATATATATATATAATATATTATGATATTATATTATTAAAATGATATAAATAATTATATATATATATAATACATCACTATAATATATATACTATAGTATATAGTATATATATTATATATAAATATATATATAAACTAGATATATATATATATATATATATATAGCTAAGAATATCTATATATATATATATAGATAATATATATTATATAATATATATTAGTATATACTATATATATATACATATATCTATATATTATATATATTAACTATAACTATATATATAATAATATATAATATATATACATAGATATACTAATATATATTATATAATATACTATATCATACTATATATATATATATACTAACTATATAAAATATATATATCATATAATTATATTATATAATATCTTATATATATATACATAGATACTATATACTATTATTAATAATATATATAATATATACTATACTCTATATAATATATATTGTTCTCAAAATATCTTTTATCTAATATATATATATAATAAGATTGTTCCGTTACTTAGAAATACAGAACTTGAGTTGCTTTACCGCCTATTGCTCTCTTAAATCAATTTTAGAAAAAAAAAATAACATAAACAAACTTTTAAAAAAAGTAAGACTTGATTCAAGAATTAATAATTTCTTTAAATAAATTTTATATTTGCATTATTTTCTTCTGAAGTACTTTATATATTTTCATAACTCGTCTCTTGCCTGTGGACCTTCCGTCGAGACAATATGACATGATGAGTTCAAATATTCTTGAAAAACGTCTTATACTCATGATACTATATATATATATTATATAATAACTAGTAGCTATATAATATATATATCAGACTATATTAAATAATCTAATATAAGAATATACTATATATATATAATATGATATACTATAATCGTATATATATATATTATAAAAATATATATGATATCTAGAATGATATATATATAAGTATATACTAGTCATCTATATATGAATTATATTAATAGATATATCTAATTTAGTTTGTTGTTTATTCATCATATAATATGCAGTATTATATATATATATAGAATGCAATATTTTATTATTAAAGATATGTCATACTTTACTATATAGTATATTACTCAAAGCATCTTTATAACAATGAATGAATGTTTCGAAATGCATTTAATGTAAGACCGTATTGACCAATACTGATTCGACCTATTTTAATGAGAAAATTCTTTATACTATAGCTGCTTCTTTCTTGTTGAAGAAATATTTTATTATTTTTTCCTCACTTACAGGTCGGGGTACGAGGGGACTTCTCGTCCAGACAAATCGAATGCATAATATTACGGCGTCTTATTTACATCGTTATCGTCGCACCCTCCTCAATCGTATTTCAACCCATTAATTTACACCTACTTAGACACTGGCTTCGATTAGGGCCTAGAAGATCTCTACCAGCAAGAGTCCTTTGGCGTAAATGAGGAATCCGACCGTGTGTTCCATGGAATGACCTTTCTTTTTCAAGAAGGTCGTCACGAAGGCATTAAGTGATACGTGGATGGAAGAGTACAGTATAAGAGATTTCGTCATGTTATGAGGACGTTTCCAAAAAAGAGCCTTCTAACTATTCAAACAGAATCTTGAAGAGGGGATAAGTGAACCAATAAAGTGTTCCACCGGATCTTGTGTCCTTATTTTCTTTCATTAAAATGCAAATCAAATATTATATCAACTTTATTTCACACTTCAGTCCCTTGTTCGTCGTCGTTGTTTGATGCCAAAAGAACAACAGAATCAGTGTTGATTTTTTTGTCCTTGATTTTCAGTGCTTGTTCTCAATTTTTGTCCTCTGATCTTACAGTGGACTGGTTCTCCACATCACTTCTGTCCTTCGTCATCAGTCGCATCACGGGAATTCTTCAATCTTGTCCTTTACTCGTAGTGCTGTTCTCAATTTTTGTCATTTAATCTTCACGTGCTGGTTCCTCAATCTTTTGACTTTATCTTCCATTGCTAGTTCTGATTTTTTGTCCTTGATCTTCCAGTGCTGAGTTCTGAAATTTTTTGTCCTTTATCTTAAGTGCTGATTCTGAATTTTTTCTTTGATCTTCAGTGCTGGTTTTCAACTTTTATTCTTAATATTCAGTGCTGGTTCTGAATTTTTTGTCCTTGATCCTCAGTGCTGGTTCTCAATTTTTGTCCTTGATCTTGCAAGATGACCTTGTTTCAGATTTTCTATCTCTTGATTCGTCAGTTTTGGTTCTCCAATTTTTGTCATTTTCTTAAGTGGCCCGTTTTCAAACTTTTGTTCTTTATCATGTAGGTGCTGTTCTCAATAATTCTGTCCTTTAATCTTCGGTGCTGGTTCCTCAATTTATGTGCCCTTGATCTTAACTCAGTGCTTCGGCTTCTCGACTTTACTTGACTTGATCTTCATGCTAGTATCATTATTGTCCTTTGATCTTTAGCTAGGGTCCTCAGATTTTCGTCCTCTATCTTAAGGCTGGGTTCTCCATTTTTGGGTCCCTTGTCACTAAATGCTCTGGTATTCTGAATTTACGCCCTTGATCTTCAGTGATGGTTCTCTCCAATTGTCTATCCTTAATATTCAAGTGCTGGTATCTTAATTGTTCTCGTCATTTTATCTTAAGTCGCTGCTTCCCTGAAAGTTTCGTAGCTCCTCCCCTCTGTTGATTTCGATATTGTTAATTGCTTGATCGTCGCTAATTTTATCCACTTTATCTCGTGTTGTCGATTCTCAATTTTTGATCCTGAGTTTTAGTGCTAGTACTCCACATTATTTGTCATTCGGATCTTCGATGTTTGGGTCATTTTTCGACTTTTGGTCACTTAATCTACGCTCTTAGAGAACGTCGACAAGTTCGCTTCAACATTGTCGCATTGACTCTTTCTTATGTAGCCTGGATGTTCTCAAATTTGCACTTGAATCCTGGTCAGTGATTGGTTCTCGAGAGTTTGTAGTCTTTTATCTTAATCAGTGCTGGTTGTTCAATCTTTGACTCGATCTTCATTTCTGCGTTCTGATTTCATGTCCTGATCTTCAATTGTGGTTCTCAATTTTCTGTCGCCTTACCTGTAAAGTAGGGTGTTCTCCACTTTCTTGTCCTTTTAAGCTTAAGTCGCCTGATCTGACTCTTTGATCCCTTGACTGTCTTCAGTCTGGTTTCGACTTTCGATTTCTATTCTTAATTATCTCCAGTGCGTGGTATCTAGACATTTATCGTCGCCAAAATTGACAGTGCTCGTCGTGTGGACTCAATTTCTTTTCCTTTCATCTTCTGTGCCTGGTCTCTATTTTCTGTAACAATTTATCTCTAAGTGCCGGTTCGGAATTTGTTCTTGAGTCTCAAGTGCTGGGTTCTCAGTCGTGTTTTTTCTTTAGATGCGTCTTCAATGCTATGTTCTAAATTTTTATCTTGATCTTCAGTAACTGTTTTCTCGTAATTTCTTGTTACTTTCTTACGTGCTTTCTCAGACATTTTGTCCCTTCATCATTAGTGCCTGTTCTTCCCATTTTGTCCTTATATTTCAGTCGCTGTTTCTCCAATTTTGTGTTATTATCTTCAAACGTTGCGAGTCTCCATTTCTGTCAGCTTTATATAAATGCTGTTTCGAATTATTACCCTTAAGCTTCATGCTGGTCCTCAATTTTTGTGCATATGTAATACCATTTAAAAGTGGCTCTCTAAAGTTATTTCGTCCTTTCATCATGTGCTGGTTCTCAAATTTTTGTTCTTGAATCTTCCATATGCTAGAGTTTCTCAATCTTTCTCTACCAACTTGATCTTCATGCTGAGTTCTGCAAAGGATTTGACTCACGGTAGATCTGTCAGTGCCTAGGTACTCTGTTTTAGATCACTGCGCACTTCTAGCTGCGTGAGTACCTCTCAACTGACTATTTGTCAGTTGAATCTCTTCCATTGTGTTCTGCGTCTTTGGCGGCTTGATTTCAGATGCTGTCTCCAACTTGTGTCCTTTCATTCTTTAGTTGCTGCGTTTCTCACTTTCTGAACTTGACCTTTTCGAGTTCTCAGGTAAACTCCCAATTCATTGTTTTCCCATTTTATTTCTTGACTTTCGCTCTTCTTCATGGGCTGATTCTAACACGTTTTTGTCCTTTATTCTCTAAGTGCCGTTCTCACTTTGTCCTTTATTCTTATAGCGTGCTGATCTCTGAACTTTTTGAGTCCCTTGTATTCCGAGTGCTGCGGATTAGCACATTTATTCTTAATATTCAATGCTGGTTCTAACAGTTTCTTGTCCAATAATGCTTCAGTGCTGGTCTCAATTTTTCTGTCCATATTCTTTTAGTCTGGTCCTCCATGTTTATGTCATGTACTCTTGTAATAATAATCCATTCTTCATCCCTACTGCTAATCATATGTTCTTTAGTCATTTTGATCGTTACCTTCTTCCAATGCGTTGTCTCAATTTCATATCCCTGATCTTACTCCTAGTACGTTGCTTAATTGTCTTGAGTCATTTTCTTTAGATATTGGCATTTCATCCAAATCTATTTTGTCCTTTATCATTACCTCTGGTTCCCTCAACCTCCTCTCGTGTCTGTCCCTTAATCTTCCAGTGCTGGTCGTCATGGCATTTTCTGTCTTCATCCCTTTCCCGGGCCTGTGACTTCCACTTACTAGAGCTTTTCTTCACGTTACCAGTTGCTGCTGTCTTTCACTTAGTCATTTATTTTAAAAGTTGGTTCTGCATTACCCTTGCATCTCTCCAGTGCTGGTCTCTCTTTTTTCGTCATATTATCCTTCCAATGAGCTCTTGCTTAATGTGTCCTTCATACATCCATGGCCTGGTCTCAATTTTCCATTGTCCGTTGATCTTGCTAAAGTGCAGTGGTTCTCAATTTCTTATTCCTATGATCTTCAGTGCTGATTCTCCAATCGTTTTCTAACTACAGACTTCCAGTCGCAGCGGTACTCAATTATTCCATTTATTTTCACGTGCTGCAGTTCTAATTTTTTGTCCTCTTGACCCTCTCAATGCTGGTTCCCTCAGTTTTTTGTTAATGATCTCGTCAGTGCTGACTGGTATATTCAACTTTGAATATTAGATGTTTGATCTGGGCCTGCTGGTTCTGAGTTTTTCAATTTTTTAATTTTCTTTATTTCCAATTTTTTCTTTTTCTTATTGCTGTCCTATCATTATGTCCCTTTATCTCCTATAGTCTCTGAACTTCCTGGACAGTTTTTGATCCATGATCTTCAGATCACGCCTGCGTTCGCCAGCCTGTCATTCTTAATCTTCTCCAAAGTGCTGTTCGTGCTTGCAATTTTGATGTATCCAGATTACTTCAGCCTGCTGGGCGTTTCATTAGATCTGTCGCTTTCCTCATTCTAATTATCAAGGGCTGGTTTACTCCTATCTATTGTTTCTTCGCTTTGTTTTAGTTGCTTAGCTGCCTGGTTCTGAATTTTTGTGCCTTGAATCTTCAGCTGACGCTTACCAAGTCAGTCCCTCCAATCTCGCCTTTCTCCCTCTCTGAATCATTCTTCAGACTCCGCGACTACTTCACACGCACGATCACTATCCTCTATTATTCTTGATCTCGCTCGAATGCTGGTTCTGTAATTTTTTGTCATTTTCTCGCTACAAGGTACTCTTTCAAATTTGTCTTCTATCATAGTGCTCGGTCGTTCTACATACTCATTTTTATTTCCTGCTCACTACCTACATCTTCCTCACGGCTGGTTTCCTCAATTTTTATCTCACGTCCGAACTTCTTAACCATGCGGTTCTCAATTGTTCTCAGCACCTTGATTTTCCAAGTACTGATACTCAATTTAGTTGCCGTCTGATCTTTCAGGTGCATCACGTCTCCAATTTTTGTGATCCTCTCTGCACTCTCTATCCAGTAGCCTGTTCGAACGCGCTTATCTCCACATTTGTCACTTCTATCTTCACAATAAACTGGTTACCCTGACATACTTTCGTCAAATCCTTGATCTCGTCGCTCAGTGCTGCGTTGCTCAAGCTCATTTACCTTAACTTTCCATACCACGTTGCTGTCAACCCCAATATTTGATTCTTTGCCTCCTATCCAACTCTTATCTCTTAAGAAGCTCCTTACAATCTCAAGATTTTATCTTATCTCATGCAGTGATCCCTGTGGTTCTAACATTTCCATCTGTTCAACTTGATTCGTTTGAGTGCAGGGCTTCTGCACCTTTTGGATCTTGACACTTTAATTGCGGGTATTCAAGTTATTGTCATTTGCACTGTCGTTCAGTGGCTGTTCTCAGTTCTTTGTCCCTTGTCTCAGTGGCTGGACTTCGTCATTCTTTGGTCCGCATTTGAATCCTTTAGTGCGGTCTCAATTTTTGCTTGATCTTCACCTGTTCTCAATTTCTTGTCCCTGTGATCTGTCCCTAATGCTGCGAATCTTCAGCGTTTTGTCCTCCAGATCTTCAACTTGA
Source organism: Trachelipus rathkii (assembly GCA_015478945.1). Lineage (NCBI taxonomy): Eukaryota > Metazoa > Arthropoda > Malacostraca > Isopoda > Trachelipodidae > Trachelipus > Trachelipus rathkii. Next base: position 52,035 of record JABUQX010090557.1, on the reverse strand, counting down.
GATGTTTTTTTCGATACACGTGACTTCAATTTCCTCTTCAACGCGTCAACTAAATTCAGTCGTTCTTGAACGCAGCAAATTGTACAATAATTGCCCTAATTACACAGTTCGATTAATCAGGCGTGGACACGTACGAGAATGACGGACTAACCTAAGCGTATTTGTACACTGTACTCCCTCAAATAACAAATTGACGGTAACTATCTTTCCGAACATATGTCATTAACGTTTATACATATAGCACGATGACACTCATTCGCACTGTCCTAGTATTACTCCTAAGGTATGTTTCTGTCCATTAGCGGCTAAAATTTAAAAAACATGTTACATTTGTTAGATATAATTAGCCCAAAGAAGAGAAAGTCAAACGAAAACATTTTCCCATTATTTACAACGCGTACCTTGCCTATCGATTAACCATTCTCAGTTGTCTACGCTCACACTCAACTGTTTATATAGTCATACTTAAGAGACTAGTCATCGTCAGCAGGTGGTATGTTAAATGGGCTTGCAGACCGTGATGCTAAAGGTCAATATTGTATATCCGCTTGATGCTCTCCCACTTTCGCTCACTAATTGACCCGCCAGACGCCTGTCCCACACAATAACCAAACTCCAGCCTTGCTAGCCTCAATCTCTGTATGCCGACATTATCTACGCTTACTCATTACAATCTGCCACCCGAATCGCCGCTCATCAACATCTGCGGCTATAACACACTCACGACATTTGATTGCCCACACAGATAGCACATAATTGAAGACTCTCCTTACCGGCCTCGTCTCTACCGCTGACGTACCATCTATAACAGACTTTCGTTATTATATACATTCTTCACTTTATGAAAAAACTTCGTATTAAGCGCGCTGTCTAACCAAATTTCAAGTTGATCCCTAATTATTTTTTACGCATGCTTGCTCCTCGTTTTGGTTATATGGCCTTGTTTTACAACGGTATAAGCATAATTATTAGGCAATCCTTCAGGCGTGTATACCGGCTTCGTTGAGGTTGCGAGACTCCCCAAGTTCATATCAACACTATTTCTTCACATGACTTTCATGAGCCACTCGCTTCTTGTCTATATTCATATGTTCGTCGAAACGCTCATAATGCAGCCTTTATAATGAATCTTCTTCTACCATCAGACTGCACAGAAGATCGCCAAAATATCTCTTCGTGAAAAAAAAGTTGCACGCATCTAGATACAACAACTCCTCTCTCTCTCTATACTCTCTCTCTCTCTACCACTCTACTCTCTCTCTCTCTCTCTTCTCTCTCGTCTCGTCTCTTCTCTCTCGCTCGTTCTATCTCTCTCCTTCGTATCAGGCCTACCTCTTAGCTGCATAATTGTGCCGGGTTTACTTTGTTTCCCACTACCGAGTGCCGGCGATTACACAGGCAGAACCCGTACGATCATGATAATAGAGTACGCGACTACGACTTACTTTAATATAGCTCATCATATATTTATTATTATTCTCTGGGATTATAAGTTAAGGGAATCCATAGTATATTATATTATTATGTATTATATTATTTTATTATATATCTATGTATATATATTAAGTTATTGATTTACTATCAGATTACCACGCGATCCTGTCTTTGTTGCAATAATATGTGCAGTTATTAACTCATTACACCTAACTATGTGATTCGGCTCTTCCTCCAGTCTTAGATTTCTATTTTTAATACTTATTCTTCTCAATGTAACTAACTCAGATTTACTAGAATAGACGTTGAATTAGAATTTCATTAATTTAATTAATTATTTTTATCGTATTTTTTGATATTATTATGATTATTATCACTAAATACTTGATTATATTTATTTATTATTATTGATTATTATGATATATTAAACCTTGGGTATTGTAAAGCTTTCTTGTTAGCGCCTCTGCTACGTGCCCTGATGGGTAGTTTCAGGTAGTGATTCAAATAGTTTTCTATAAATTCGACACAATTCAACATATTCTTCCCAAAACTTCTTAGTATTTCGATGATCGAAAAGCTAGCATTTATTTAACTATATAATATATAAATTATAAGAATCATACTGATATATATACTAAATATAATGCCATATATACTATATATATACTATAAACGCTGAAATAAATAATAAAAAAATACTACTTACTATATATATTATACTTCTACACTATATATATGCTACATAAGGAAAATTTTTGCTATTCTGATATGTATATAAATATTTCTGGATATATATATAAACGATTTATAACTATATATATGGTGTAGGTTTGCGTGGTGTGAAGAGCGTGCTTGAACTGTGCTGTTCAGTGAAAATAATGAATCCTTTTATCCTATTGTGTTCTAGTCGGTCAGTGCTGTTTCAATTTGATAAATGTGATTTTGTTCGACTTTTTTTTAGGCTTTCAATCTCAGAATTCTTATAAATCTTTACTTACTTTATACCATTTTATCCGTTCTGAGAGTAAAGTTCTACTAACGAGGCATTTTTAACAAAGATACAGTGGTTTTTTTTAAAACTTATTTTGATTCTCATTTATTTTTGATGGAAATTTTTTTTTCTATAGTGGATTTATACAAACATACGAAAGTTTATGAAATTTGAATTTCGTGCATGATAATAAGCCAATATCAGTATGTGACGTTTATTTTGTGGCGAAATTTAGTTTATGTTAAATGTCAAGTTTATTTACTTTCACCTAATCGTGAATTCTAAGTAATGGGATTTCAGAGCAAGCAGAGTTTTTAACTGTTAATTTTATATCATATGGTTACAATATTTACTGTTTAAATACAATTTTAAGCTTCTTTCTTTACATATACGGTTTTAAATTTAGGTTTTAGTGAGTGAATAATTTTAATAGAATAAAAAGATCACTTCTTGTTTTTTTTTTTTTTTTTTTTTTTGTTTGTCTGTTTGTTATTTGTCGTATGTGTTTGGAGGTTTCGTAATATGGCATGTAAGTGTCCGGTACTTATCACTATATATATACTATCGACTTTGCTAACATCCGTGGCTTGCAATCTAACTCTGACCATCCTCTGGCAATCCCGACCTGGCTCATACTCTGAATCCTAACCTTTATGCCTCCTCGGCTGAGACCCATGTGGACTAGGAATTCAATCCTCCTAACTCGCTTTAATTATGTCCAACTAAATAACTTTATTTTCATAATTCCGTTCGTAGAAGGGTTGGGAGTAGTTCTGTGCCTATGTTAACATAAACACTCACTGCTAACACACGTCTCGAGAAATCCGAGATCTCCTATTCGATGTTGCCTGTGGCTTTAAAATCTTTCTTCCTTCTCCTACCATTATCTTGTCTTTCTGCTACTGTTCTCCTCATAGAACAGATTTTCATGGCCTTTTTTGAATAGCTTACTACTTCTCACGAGACTTACATCTTCTCATCCAAAACTGCAGGTCCTCTATTTAGGGATTTCAATGTACACACATGAATGCGTTGGCGCTTCCTCTTCATACTGATTTAAGCATGTCGTGAGGCGAGGGAGGAACAACGCTACACGAGAAACTATTTAGACATTCTTCACACGCATCTGGAGCAACATTAAAGAACCCACACACATCCGGATCGGTCCCCACCAATTCTTGAACACACGACGTACCTATGTTATCACTAGCTCTTCTCTCTCAATAAATAACAACCACCTTGTCGGCTGCCTATTGGTAAATACTGACCACAACGCTTATATCTACGTAATTCTTAATACTTCTCTCCACAACAGCTCCATCCTGCCCTAGCGTTTTTTTTCTGGCACTTGATCGGGCCGAGTTGGGGGCTTTGCGTATGGCTTCTTACGCCTTAACTATAATTGGAAGTGACTGCTTCTGGTCCTGGTGACGCGTTCCACTACCACTTCTGGCCGCGATAAGTGCTGGGAGCTGTAATCGTTGATGGGATGCGAGTAGGTTTTCTTGCTTCGACTAAATCTTTCCTGCTCCTCATAATTCCATGTTGATCGGGTTAAGTTCGTCTGGCCACTCCCAGGCCCTAAAGAGACAGTGCGGCGTATCGGGAGTGGAAAAAATCTCGTTCTCCTATCACTCTTGCGTAATTCATTCTGCTAGAAATACGGTTGCAGAGGATACTCTGTCTAGGACGAGCAAAGCGGGCTTCATTCAAAACGAAAAAGTGTGCTAACCTCCGTTGCTTCTGCCTACTGAACAAACTCTTCTGGCCTTTTAGCCCGAAAACATCTCTAAGCTAACTTCTGTATAATCATGTCTTTCCTCCTCTTAATCGTCATCTTTGAGGGTTCTGTTGCGTAACAACCTATCTCCACTTGAAAAGGCCAACTCTCTCGGACCATCCTATTCTTCCTCTAACTCAACCCTGGACATCTGGAGGACGGCATTCCTCCGTCCCTTCCTTTCTTGCTACGCTCTAGGTGTCCTTGCCTTGCCTGGTGATTACATATCGATCGCGGATGCATTTTGCTACCATGACGATCTAGGAGGTACGACACGCTTAGTGAAGGTCGGCGGGTCGGTCCGGATCGCGCATTCCTCCCCACGAGTTTTGATCGGAGTGTCGCTTCCCGCGCTACCATCCCCGCCCTCGGTTCAACCTATATTCTCCTATGGTCTCACATTACTGAGCACTTTCCTCAGTGCTCGGAAACACGCACATGTCCAACCTATTCCGATAAAAGGAGCCGCTCTGCACTCCTTCATACCAACTAGTCCGCCCGTATAGCTGTCTGACTGGTTATGTCTATCTAAGATCGTGAAATCTTCCTCAACTCTCATTTCTTAGTCATCTGGATCTCACTTCACTTCTTGCCGATCCGGCCAGTACGCTCTTCGGCGCTTCGAGTCTACTGGCTGATTATACATTTCCTATTAATCCTTATTGATTTATGGTTTTTCCGCCCTTATGGAACTAACGGGGAGTACTTGACGTGGCTGAGCGCTCATTGACATCATCAAAATGCAAATAGGCTGACCGGCGGAATATAGCATTCGCGTTCACTGCTCCCCCAAGCTCCCCTCCTTTGGTTTTCTCCTTCTCTTGCATTACTTATGTCTAGTCTTTCTTTCACAATCGCTCAATATCAGCTTTGTATTGGGACGACTTCTCGTCCCATTTCTGTCAATAGTGGTGTTCCTCAGGTTCTGTCTTATCTAGAGACTTACTTCTTTACTTTCATTCAATGATCTCTCAACCGTGCACTTAACTCTGACTTCACTCAATATTGCCCGATGAACTCGACCCTTGCAGTTCTTCAACTCATTTCAATTCTGCCTCCTCTTTTACTTCTAGAATTGCCTTGCTTCTTAATATTTCCGATTCTATTCTCGCGATCTGATAGATATTTGCCGGGTGCGAGGTCTGTTACTGATAAACCATTGTGAAGAATTCAATTCTTTTGAAAACACTCAAACTTCTACAAATCTCCCCTCTAAGACACCTCGATCTAAACTCCCTAATTCCTCTTTCGACGGTTTCTCCGTCTCTCCAGCTGTCGGACAATTATAAACCATCCTTGGCCTTAACATAAACAAAAAAAGTTGGGAAACACACTCACATACAACGGTTTGCTAGGCGGCCTCAAGGAAGCTGGGAGTTCGGTTTAGACTGCGAGACTTTTTTTCTCTTCACAGTTACTCCAGTATACAAGGGCTCCGTCCGCCCTTGTATAGGAATAGTACTGCTCTCATATCTGATGGGGGCTCAGGGTTCACCCGGCTTATGGATAGCGGTCGATGGTCAAAGCAAAAGACGCTTACAACTGAGTCCTGTTCCTTCTATTTGCACGTGACCCCTATCTTGCGGCGTGATGTTGGTGCTTTCCTCTCTTTTATACGGTACCGTAGCGCCAGTGCTTCTGAGTGAGTACTTTCACTTCCTCTTGCTGCTACCAGCCTTTAAATTACGCCTCGCGCCACAAGGGTGCTGTGTCGAGCACATGAGTTGTTGTGTTGATTTGCTATGCAACTCCAGACTATGTTTCGCCTGGGGACGGTAGCCTCCTTCTTCTCCTGCCACCTGCTGTTCTGTGGAATTCTCTTTCCGATCTTCCTTTATGTGTTCCTCTCAATTATAATCATCCCTCACTTTTAAACGCCCGCTGTCCTGTTTCCATCTGCGCTGAATTTTGTTTAGTTTGAATTTGTTGTCTCTTTAACACCCCCTCCTTGAATAGGCATTGACCAGAGAGAATTGCGTTGAGAATTGGTTGCCTCATCTTACCTTCATCACATTATAAATATGCATATATAATTTTTTATAGCGCATTATCATTTATTTATATCTATATATAACCAACAATATATTAATATCACCTCTCTAATATTATATCCTAATATTATAAGTATATGATATAATAATATATACATATATATTGAGGGTAATATATAGTTCTATATGTGGCGTGACGATTAGTTACCTACGCCAGGCAAAGAACACTAACTTCTTCTCACGCGTCAGTAAAGTTCAGACTTTGGGAATCGGGATTAATATAGCACTTTTCGAGGCTGGGGGACAGCATTGACTCTCTCTCCTCCTCTCTCTCTCTTCTCTCTTCCTCTTCTTCTCTCTCCTCTCTCTTCCTCTCTTTCTCTTCGTCTTTTCCTCTTTCTCTCCTTCCTCCTTTCTGCTCTCTCTCTCTCTGCATCGCTTCATATCTTTCTGTTCCTTTCTGGTCTATTAACTCTGCTCTCTCTCTTCTCTCTCTCTCATCTCTCTCTCTTCTCTCTTCTCTCCATATTTTTCCTTTTCCTCTTTCCACAATTTTCTTTCTTCTAATATATATACATACATATCATATAATATATATATATATAATACTATATAATATTATATATAAGCTATACTATAATTTTAACTATATATATACTATATATATACCTATATATGTATGATATATATATTAAATATATCAATATAATATATATATAATATATCAATATATAATATCATATTATATATATATACAAATAAGATAATATATATCTATATATATACTATATATATAATATTATATACATATATTACTATATTATATAACATTAGTAATTATATATTATATGGTTAAGTTTGTTTAGGTTAAGTAAGATACTATATAGTCCTAATACATAGTATTTATATGTATAAATATAATATATATATATACTATACTATATATATATAGTATATATATATTATATTAATATATTATATCCTATACTGTATATATATTATACCTATATATATATTTATATATATTATATATTATACTAATATATATATTATAATTATAACTATATATAGTAAATATATATATAGTTACGATATATATATATATAGTATATACATATACGTCATAAATATATATATATATAATTCAAATTTGGTTTAACTATTTATCACCAATACACTTGTAAGCAAAACAATAAAACCCTATTTCTATACATCTACGAACTTAAACCCATGTAATTAAAATATTTTAAAAACGCAAAAACAAAACAAACGAGTAACCAAAGCATTATAAAAATCCTATAAATATAATAACATCAATATTTTTCAATCTTAGCTTCCTCCATTTTATATAGTTTGTTACATCGTTTAATATTTTAATTGATACGGGTTTAGTTAGTAGATTGTATTGCGATAAGAGTTTTTTTTTTTTTTTGGCATAATATTTCGCCATATACTCTTATATATATTCATATTATATATTATACTATATTATACTATATACTATATATATATATAAGAGTTATATATATATATAACTATATTATTAATATATACTAGTAGCATTTAAATATAAATAATAGTATATAATATAATAGTATACATACTCGATTACCCTATCACCTCCCATACTCTTCTTCGGCCCCCTGATCACCTCCTTATCAGAATGGGAAACCTGCCGGCCTCCTCCTCAGATCACTAAGGATTGTAATTTCCCAGGTTGTTCTGAAATGATGACTAGATGCAAACGATACACAGTTTCCGGCCTGGTTCGTACTTTGTGCTAGCCTTTTTTTAAGGATAGTGTTGGTTGATAATGTTTAGGAACTATTTCATGTAGTAGTTGCAAGTATTATTGGGTTGGTGGCCGCATTTTTTAATTTTGGGTAAAAGATGCAGCTGGGATGTTTAGGAACGGAGTTAATATTCAGCATGTCTATTTCTGCGTGGGTGATCATGTACATAATATTATTCTTGAATTTGTCTCTTTCTTTAAAATATTTTTTCTGTTAACGTGAGTGGTGGTAATTTGTTTTACCGGAGGGTATGAGAATTGTTTTGGTGGGGTTGATACTAAACTTAGGGATTTGTTTGGGTAATAATTGGCTGGGAGAAGGATGTTGTTTAGGTGCTGTGATTGGTGGGGTTAGAGAGCTGCAGTGTGACAAGGGGTATTGTGGTTCCTGGTTTAGGGCTAAAATTGAATTGTTTCCAATGAGACGGAGTCTATCATTTCGTATCTCTGCTATTCTGTGCTATGGGTAGTATCTCTCGTTTCTCATGTAGGTTGCTTATTGAGGTGTTGTTACTGGCACATCCTGTCTATAATTGCCGATGTGTGCTTGTTTTCTTGTGAATTTTCAAGCTCTCTTATAATAACGTAATCGATATTTCAGTGATGGCGGATGAATTGTTTGCATATGGTGCTATCTGTTTTTTACCATTTTTATGTAAAAAATATATACTATATTATAAGATATACTATATTACCATGTTATGTTTAGCTAGGATATTAAGTATTTTGAATATTGTTGTGATAGTTTAGTCTATGGATATATTATATATATAGATTTCATAGCACCCCATTTTCTCAGGACTGGGGGGTGGAGTGCTCAAACATGCACCAGAAATCAGGAACATGCATGAGCATTGTTGGGTTATAAAGAGTTAGTGTAACGAGGAGCCTTTCAAACCAAGCACCAGATAAACTATAGTATATATATATAGATATATATATATATTATAATATATCTATCTATTATAGAACTATCATTTTATACTACTATGCTATATATACTTATATATTTATATTTATATAGTAATACTAGTATTAAGATTACTGCTAAAATACACTAATTATATATATATATATACTATTATAATTATATATATATATCATAATAAATAATCTGATATGAATAGGTCGCGTGCGTGTGCCTTAGGTGACATAAGTATTTTGGGATATATATACATTCCGAAGTACTTACAAGTACTACTGTTCAAGTATAAATAGAGGAAATATAGATTATACGGACGAGTAAAAATAGAAGGACATGATGCAAGGGCCGAAACAAAGATAATATATATACTATAGCTAATATAAAAAGTATACTAAATATATCTATAATATAATTATATATATTTTAGATTGCAAATCTATACGAAATGAACTTACTATTGCAGTAATTATAGTCTGATATCTATAATATATGTAGAATATAGAATATATAATATATAAACTCAACTAACATATAAATAGTATATATATACCATATAGTATATATAAATAATATATTATATATACTATATTATATACCTTAATACTATTCAATATATATAATT